>JANHAO010001797.1:0-31498 GCA_026873985.1 Saraca asoca | reverse complement strand
TATATCCAATTCACAGAATGTATAGTCCAGGATGCAATAGAACTCAATCAAATTGGTCTAGGGCACCCATCCAGACTAACACTCTTATGGCTTGGAAGGTTGACATATAGGCCAAGCAAGTCATCCATCATCTAATCATCAGTGGCTTCTACAACCTGCAAGCTGCTCACTTTTTGAATAGCTCCCTAAGTAGAAGAAACTCCACCTTCGAGCTGTGCATCCTCACTGAGAGAAGCTACTTTTTCCTCTTCCTCAAAGCCTTTGATAGTCTCAAGAACATCTCTACCAAAGAAGGAGAAATCCAACTTTAGGTGTTTCTCCTATAAGGTGAACAAGAACCCTGTGGCTATATATTCTTCCACTTGCGTTACTAGCATTGCAATCTCCGCCTTAGCTTGAGTGGTCTCCCCTTTTGCTAAAGCAGCTTTGTTCCTGGCCGTCTCTCTCTCCTTCTCAATAACCTCAACTCGTTGTATTACTGCATCCAGCTTATCTTTCACTCTTGCCAGCTCATCAACCACCTTGTTGAGATCTGAAGTAAGGCTAGACTTGATAGCCTCTCAGCTTCTTTCTTGGTGGCCTTAGCATTTATTACTATGTCTTTCAGCTTCAATACCTCAGCTTTTGTGGTAGCTACGTCACTTTCGAGCTTCTCTTTGTCTTCCTCCTAAGGCAAGAGCTTGCCCTTCAACTTTATTGACCCCAGCACACTCTTAGAAAACAAATAAATGGGTTAGCTAACAAAAAGGCAAAAGCACTGAAGTCAAAAGGACTTAACCTGCTAGTAGGCTGTGACAAGTTATGTAGCCCATCAAACCTTCATCGGACACCTCTGATTCTAATGTCATGGTGCTGGTTCCTAGGATCACATCCACACTCTCCTTAAGGAAGTTAAAGTACTCCCCAGTCTTTGGCCCAAGGCCGTCAATTCGTCCTTCGATCTCAACCTTAAGTGTCACTCAATCTGTGGTAATAATGACCTCCTTCCCCTTATCCATTCTTTGCTCTTGGAAAAGGGCTCAAACGACGATGGGACCTTGATAGCCTCGACCACCTAAGGTTATGAGGTGGGAACCAGTACTTGCGAGGTTGCTACTGCTACTACTAAAGAAGTTTCACTTGCATCAATAGGGGCTGCAGCATCAGCAAAAGTCAATGAGGTCACAATAATAGTAGGGTCAATAGACCGAGTACGAGATCAGGGCATATGAAGATTCAGCCTCGCCATATCTTCATACTCTTAAAAGTTTGCTGGGCTAACCTTCCTAATTTGGTGACCTCCGATATCTCTAGTTAGCTCTATATTTAAAATCAGAGCAAGCTTATGGGAATACAAAAGATTTTCATTAAACTTGAGATTGTTTTTGAGGTTGTTCACTGCAGCAAATTAACCCAGCACCCTAACCTCCTCAGCCTCTAATATTGGTTTCTCCTTACCAGCTTCGTCTACAAAATAAAACAAATATCAGACCTAGAATGAAATACAGTATACAAATTCATGCAAGCTCATATGCCATCAGCTCACTCACCAGGAGTAAGATTGAAACCAAAATTACAAAGGTAACACAAGGATAACTAAGAGACATAAAACTAATAGGTCTTATAATTCTCTACGTTAGATTTGCCCTTGGCATCACCTCGCAGCAAGATCCTCTTATACTCGATCTACTGGGCTAAAAGATAATAAATCCCATCCTGATAACATGTACTCTTAATGCTATAAAGATGGCAAAAAACCCTTATTGAGGGAGGAGGAAGGTTATTCCTAAGATAAAAAAATGCAAAGGAGGTGAGCAGAGAATAGGAGTTAGGGGTAAGTTGGAATGAGCAAAGCCTTAGTTTATTCAATAACTTAACAATATATGGGTGGATTGGAAGCTTAAACCTAGTATGAAGATGATGAGTGCTGATGGCAACAAATCCAAAGGGAGGATAAGTTGTATGGTCTTTATGAATAGGTGCTAGAAGGTGGCAGCCCTTGGGGAAGTGGTATGCTTCAATAATGCTTCTAAGCTTGTCGAGCCTAATGGTTGAAGGGTGGTGATTGAACGTCATACAACTTGAAGACCTTCTAATGACATACTGACCCTCACTAAGGTCAAGTCAAGCAATGAGTTATTCAGCAACCTTACCACTCCCAGAGGCCACTTCATCTATAAAATGCACCAGCTCCTTACTTCAAGTTGGAGAATCAGAATTATCACCACTTTCTACTTGGTGACCACGACGTCTATGACTTACAGCCATCTACAGAAGAAGAAAGAATGGTTAGGTCACTACAAATAGAACCATACCTAAAATGCCAAGACTAAGAGTTTCTTGTGTAGCAGGCCATATACACCTTGGATCACCATATTCAAGACCCAAACTATTGTAGGTAAGGGGGCTCGATCAACAAAGCTTATCGAGTTACTAAATCCTACAAAACAAAAGGTTAATCCTATAGTCTACAACCTTAAGATCGACCAACAAAGTCTTTAACAACAAATGAATACATACCATAGAACAAAGCAATGAAATACCAAAAACCAACAGAGCTAGGCATTCAAAAAATGTAGAAGCTTTGAGTTCAAGAAAGCTTACCGTATCAATAAGAACGAGATGAGTTCTGGAAAGAAAATGGTGAGCAAGGCCGATCTCTAGTAATCCGAATCCGAAATGTTTGAAGGTAAACTTAACAAAGCCAGAAAGCAAGAATGGTGGTGACTGTTTGAGAACTTGAGAAACAAGCAAGTGATAGAACGTCAATTTTCAAAAATAGAGGGAAAAATAATTCTCCTCACCTTACATAGCTAGAATACCCCTACCATTTGATCTAAAGACTGATCAACTATCCTCGATCCAATGGTCTAATGAATAACAAGGCTTAAACATTGCCATACTGATGACTATAGAAACATACGTGTATTAAATGTGGTAATGATGGTACGGACAGACTAAACAACAAAATAGAAGTCTAAATGACAACATCCCTAATCATAATCACTAACTTTTACCAGTGAACTATAGCTCCTAGTCCATAAATTGCACTAAAAGTTGGGTGGCTAATGTTATGGATATTTTTGAAACCATATGATGGGCTGGTAAAAGCCCAATAGACAAGCCCAGCAAATAAAGGTCCAACTTAACTAAGATTGAGGTCGTCAAAGCAAGGCATCAAGTCACCAAATGTGAGCTCAAATCACTAGTCAAAGGTCAATAGCAACCTCAGGTTGTCAGGTCTAGCCTGCAGGTCGAAGCACATTTACTGTGGTTAAACTCGATAAGGGACTAACTTGCATGGCTAACTTGCAAAGATCAACTGGTAGAAATTAACTTGCAATTAATTTATTATTTTTTTCTTCTTTAAAATACATTAAAATTATACACCCTAGCAACTATAAATAGAGGTTAAGATTATTGTACAAGGGAGAATCATTCTAAACCAAGAAGAACAAAATATTAAACTGAGAAGATCCCTAGAAAGATATAGAAACCTGCAAAAATAGAGAGAACCCATCAGATACAAAAACTCTATGAATATAAATAGAAAAATACAATAACCGTGGAGTAGGAGTCGATTGACTTTAGCCGAGCCACGTTAAAAACTTCTGGTGTCCCCTTTTTTCTTCCTCTATTCATCTCTCTCTCTTTCACACTATTAGTTTATAGTTTAGGGTTACAAAGAACTTGGTTGACTAAATTCACATGACAATAGATCATTTTTTATATCCTTTAACAAATATTCACTAAAATGATTATAGCACATTTATCCAAATTACTTTAATCCATACAAAGATCTTTGTAACTTAATTGAATTCATTTCTCAAGAATTCAAATTATATACTCCAGGCATCTTAAATCCTTTGGGAATTTTCATGTAATATCATTGTTAATTATCATGTGTATAATAGGATGTAATTAAATCTATAAGACGTATATCAAGTTTTGATATATTACCAGCAAAATTGTATCCAATATGTGCAAATATATATTTCTTACAGCCAATAACAATTTTTGCAAAATCTTTTGTGCAACAAATCATGTTTTATATTTACAACTTCAATTTTCTCATTTTCTTGGCACAATTTTACATTTGTACCTTATTAACTTCATATTTTCTGGATGTTTCATTGGTTTAACACCTTTTGGGTGTTTCTTCACTTTTTAAGTATATTTAAATTTTGCATTTCTATCTAAATTGCATCTTTTCTCTTTTCTCTTTAGACAATAACTATATATCATTCTTTTATAAATATAAATATAAGATCCTTATTATCTTTCATGATATTGAGCACTACATTGTACGAAAAATGATGTTGTCAACTATTTTCCTCTTAGTTTCATCTTTTACATTAGACACATAATCAATTGAGAACTCTTTATTTTCACAAATTTCATGTACCTAAACTTCTTCTAAAAGTTTATCACTAATTATGTCTCAAATCTCTTTATGAGCATTCGGCTTTTCAATAAGGTTGTTTTGTTCATTTTTCTTTCTTTTTTGAGGATTTTTGTATTTGAAACCAATAGTTGTATCATACTTCTGGCACATTCTAAACTTATTTGCTATATAATAAACAATTTGTCCAATTAGAACATCTATCAAATTAGAGTATTTGTAGCTAATATATAATATTTATTCTCTCTTTCAATTAGTAATATAATTTACAATTGATTTGCAAACATCTATAAATTAATAATCTTTTAAACTTCAGGTTCATAGTACTTTGTGTGAGGATTAAGATGATTGTATTATTTCTACAACTGCATATTTTCTCTTTGATATTGTGAATATAAAATTCATACCCATACTTATATTCTTAGCCTCTTATGAAGATTTATCTTCGTACATTGTGATAGAGTAATAGAAATATGTATTATACATTTAAATTTTTTAGATGTATTCCAAAAGTGATGGATTCTAACCAAAGCCAATTCTAAAGGGGGATTTAATGAAAATTTGTTGACTTAATGCATACAAGTCCTATAATATGTAAAGTTTGCAAGTCCCTCAAGATATAAGGAGTTTTGTTCTCTTAAACAATGATATAGCTAATAATTTGGGACATTAAAATAAATTTTTTAGCTAAATCATTTTATGTATGAACATACTTCAAGATGTTCAACAATTATTCTAATTGTCATACAATAATCATTAAAGGATTTTGATGTAAATTCACTAGCATCATTAAGAAATTGTGCTCAAAGTCTAATTATTTGAGCAAAAAGTCTCGCAAATGCTAGGTTATAGGTTGACAACAAGTATACATGTGACCATCCTATTGAAGTATTAATTAAAATCTTAAAATATTTAAATGGTCAATATATGCCAACTTGTATTTGTTCTAAAAATGCTATAAATTCAATATAACTTTAGTTGTTGATGAACTTCTGATTAATTTGCCTTGAGAACAAGAAGCACATAAAAATTCATAAATTTAAAAAATCTTCAAGTTCTTAATGGTGGTTATGTGAATCAATGATTTTTCACTTTAGGGTTGTTAATCATGCCAAATAATGCAAATATTTTTATCAGTGAATTTCTAATTCATTATAGCCTATGTTTCGATCAAATTTATATATATGTAGTATTGGTGAATTTTCTAATACATTTTTCTTTTCTAAGACAATAACTGTGATGTAAAGATCTTCAATATCATATTCATTTATTATTTCAACGTGGGATACATTCTATCATATATCTCTAAATCTTAATAAGTTTCATCAAGACGTATTTAGCAATGATACATCATTTATAATTATTTGTTTTCTGCTGATAAAATTATATTAGCTCTTCTAGACCTTTTAATCAATTTCGTACTACAAGATATTGTATTAACATAATTTTCACTAATCATTAATTGAGAAAAATATTTTCTACTCTTAAGAATGATGTGCATTGTTGTTCTATCCATGAGACATAAATCTTCAATATTGATTTTTGGATCCAATTAGAGACCAATGAATGTCCATATTTTTAGAAAAACTAGAAATAATTTTTATTTTTGGACATTATCATCATCAATCAAATGATCAGTTCTTCCTTCGGGGTGTTTTAACAAATATACTACATCTAAATGTGTTACATTATAAGGATCATAGTTGAATACATCATTCTCATGAATAACATTTGCCTCAACATTTTTTTTGTCATGCCCCCATCCACGAAATGTAACCAGTGTAAAAGGCCTCAATTAAGAAACCTCCTATAAGCCTACAATGCAGAACCTTTACTAATAAACTTAACATACTAAAGACTAAAATAATATTGACGCATAATCAAGTATTTACATTTTACATCCTATCAAAAATTCAGCAGTTTCCCCTATTTTCTAGACACCTGGGTACAAAACCTTTGCAGTAGATAAAAGCTACACACCTTAAACACAACCTGTACAATATCTTAAAATCACAATCGCCCAAATTACACAAATTGACATCCTACTAGGCATTCATCAATTAAAATATATGCACATAACAATTCTACAAACTGTTAAAGTTTTCACCACCAATATATTTTTTTAGGCTTCACAAAAGGTGATTTACTTAATTAATGAGTAGATCCTGAACCAGTATAATGAGGACGAATAATGGAGGTGTCCTTGGGCTTTGAAAAATATAGAGAAAAATAGGATGAGTTTCATAAAAATTCAGTGAGCAGATAATCTAGGAGAAAACCAAAACTCAGTTCATGATTTTTATTTGAAATCCAAGGGATAAAATATGTAAATAATCATGAAGATAAGCTTACTAGTTCGAAAGTCATAATCTTAAAACATGTTCAAAAACTTTTGTTCATCAAAGAAGTCACTTGATTAAAATATGGTATTCAACAAAAGTAAAGTAAACAATAGAGTGTAATACTATAAAAAATAATCATCATGGCGTAAATACAGAAAATATTCAATACGGTGTTCTAAAATTACCACACTCAGAGAGCAAAATATTCAATAGTTACTTTCATTCAAATACAATTGAAATCTAAAGGATAATTCTTATAGGTAACCATCCTAACAAAACATCGTCATAATCTATCCAAACACACCAATCAAATATTCATATATTCATATGTTCAAATATTCTCTCCCTTATTTTTCCAGCAAATATTCCAATCACAAGTGCATTTGAGGGTTTCTAGGGAATTACCAATGGATCCAAGATTTCAAAACAATTAAACATTTGGAAAACATTATGCTATTAGGTCTATTCATAAATAAGAGACATTCTATTCATATCGTAATATCAATAATCAAAACATATCATCAAACATTCCACGTAGCATAAATGTCAAATATGTTGGAAATTCCATGTCTCTGTAGTATGAAATCATGGGTTCTGTAATCCGTATTCATCACAAAACACCCAAGTCCTTTTCATATTTATACATCATATAATAACATGAAATCATTAGTTCTAAAATGCGTAATTTTATCATGGCAAATCATTTTCATATATATGCAATATACAATTAAACATCGGAAACAAGTTATCATAAAAAATCTATTTAATCAAATCTCAAAATGTTCCATATAACAAAATTATTTCATACTGCAAAATAGGATTTACCAAGAGAATAGGATTATCTACTCACCTTAGGGACTCCTTATTCAATTAAATTTTCCCAAGAGAAATGGTTAACGTTATAAGAAGATTCCTTAAAGTGCTAGATCAGCCAACTTGGAAATTTGAGTCAATCTACCTAGCTCGGTATAATCAGTATTAAAATTAATTTTTAAACTTAAATTTAATGTCATCTAACTAAGCACACCTATCTTACACTAACATTAGACTCCAATATCTATGTTAAAATTTTATACTCAAGTAACAAGATCACCTACTTGTAAATTTGGCTGAAACTCCAAAAATTTGATGTCGGTGTGCTTAGTTCTTCGATTGGTGTATTATTGAAACAAATTAACATGAAAATTTCAACATTAACTTTGAAGGATGAGGATTTTAGGTAAGATTTCTTAATAACTTGAAGTAAATTTAATATAAAATAAATCTTTTATTTTAAGAAGACCCACTAACATCCAAAGAAGCTGTGGATAGCTCGGTTTGGATTGGATCGTTGCCGGCAAGCTGAATTGCAACTTGGTCGAACTACACCAGAGAGAGAAGGAAGGGAAGCTATCAAGATAGGCCAGTGAAGAGAAGACACCAAAGAAGAGAAAGGAAAAAAGAAGAAATGTTGGAGGTGGCTAGACTATGCAGGATTGAAGAAAAAGACCCGCTAGCAACAAAGGACGCAGAAGCAAGGGAGGCTTTCAAGCTGAAGGAGCATAACACAAGAAAGAGAAGCCAGTGCTAGGGAAATATAAAACATAAAATGAAATAGGGCAATTTGCGATTTAGCCTCATTGACTCATTGATGTCTTCGATTAAGTCCTTTTTAAAAAGGAAAAATTACATTATGGCCCCAACAAATATTCAAAATCTTCATTTTGGTCCAACAAAAATATATTTCATTTTCCTTATTTTATTTTTTTATATTTTATTTTTCCTTAAGGTGTTACATTTTTCTTTCCCTTTGAGTGAGGCTTGATAAAGTTCTATAAGATATTTTCGACATACGATAGGTACGTGACTAATGTTCTTTCATACATATCGATAACATATATTTTCTAAACCTTTTGAAATCTTATTATATTGTCGTTTCTTTTTATTATTCTCTCACTTTTGGTAGTGATAAGTAATTTTATGATTATTTTTAACCACTACAATAATTAGTTTGATTTTTTCCATTACCATGATTATAGCTATGGCCTCGTCCATGCCTTAAACTTTTTCTTGTTATTACATTCACTTCAAGGAATAAAATAGACCTAATTGATAGGCTTCATAATGTTTCATCAACAACTTATTATTTTGTTCAGGAGTACATTTGAGATATAAAATAATAGATATTACATTCTTTTTAATAAAGATAAACAAAATGAAGTAAAAAATATTATATAATACCAAAAGCAAAGAATATTCAATATTAACAAAAATAAAAGATAAAAGAACTTAACTTAAATTTTCTCTCCTTCATTTCAGGTCTTAATTTATGACTAGATCTTTGAATAGTCCTTGAGTTAGGAAACTCATATGTTCTCAATTTCATAATGAATTATTATTGAAAATATTATATCATAAAGAAATAAATTAATCAAATTTTAATAAATAATCAATTTTCATAAAACTCAATATTAATGATTAAGAAAATTTTGAGATATTGAAAAAATGGATATCCACCTTTTCTTTTCCGATGCACCAAAGTGTGTGTATATAATTTCAAATTTTAGAAAGCATTATAAAGAAATAATATTATAACCTTTAACTATTCAATGAAATATCGTAAAACAATTTTAGTTAAGGTCCATAACATGAGAAACAACTTGACTAGAGTTACCTAATAAAAACAAGAAATTCAAAACATTAAAGCCACCAACATCTAAAGGTTAGAACCACTTAAACTTGAAAATCTCACTTTTGACTACTTAATTAAAAATCTTAGATCATAAACTAAATCAAAAAATAAATAAATAAATAAAACTTTTACCAACAATATTCAATCCAACCTTCAAAACTCTAAAATTCTTTAAAAAAATCTGAGGATAGGTTGAAAGCAAGGGGTACATAAATTTAGAAAATAAAAGAAGAGTCTTTTTTTTAATATGAACAATGATCGGGTTAAAAAATGAAAATAAAGTTATCAATTAAAATAAGAAAAATAATATTAAATATCATTTTATATAACAATATTCTCATCTCCTATCATATTCACTTCAAGGAATAAAATATAAAAATAGTTTAAATGCTTCATATTCACTTTTTGTAATGAAATATCAAAATTTTTATAAACTATTACATTAACGTTAGGTTATGTAATATCAAAATTTTGTACAAATAAGGCTTCACTTTAGAAAATTGAGTATCAAAATGCTTTGGATACTATCACATTTACTTTCAGGAATGTATTATAAGCTTTTAAAAACATCTTCATTATAATCAATATCTTATTTTGTATGCAATCACAAATATAAAATAATAGAATATTTTAAACCTCTTCTTATTAGTATTTCAACACCAATCAGACATGAAAATAATTCAGAATATTTTGAAGTTATTAATTAAAATATGAAAAATAGTTTACATCATGTGCATAATAGCATTAAGAGTAGGGAGTTAAAAAAATGTCATGTATTACACCCTCCTACCAGATTTACAAGGCCAATGAGTAATTATACAAGGATATACGTATGCATAAGTCAATAAAGAATAAAAAATGCATTCATATAACTATAACATAGCACATTATATTTATTATTTATTTCCTTTCACAAAATTAATTTGGTGCAAATTATAGATCAACAAAAACAACAAAGAATATGCCAAGATTAAATGGTATAATATAAAATATAAATCATATTGTAGAAAAATGAATTTAAGAGATAAATTTTCTTCTTTTACCTAAACCAAAAAACTCAGAATGAAAGAAATTTGTGCTGATAACATGTTACAAAAGTAAAACAAGAATATTAGAGAGATAAACCAAAAGAATCAGAATAATATAAAGAGAGTTTTCTCTTATCCATAATTGTGTAGAATCATTATTTCAATCATTTATTGTCAAAACTTCAAACTCCAAGAGAGAATTAGATATTAGGGGCAGACACACTCGAAGAGATAAGGACCATGACACCCCAAAGTGTGTGATAATCTCATAAAAAAATAGAATAATTTTATATATAGACCCCCAAACCAAAAAAAGAAAGAAAGAAAGTCTGGCCTTTTGAAGACTTAGAAAAACAAAGTAAAAGTACATGTGATCTTTAGAATGGCAGAAGTGAGACATACCAAATGGGAAAAAATGTGTTAAAATAGCTTTCTAGGAAATGAAAAACTAAAAAAATTAAATAGTGTAGAAACTTCTATGGGATGACAAAGAAGTAAAGAAAGTGAAAAGTCCAGTAATAGGAAAATAAAGAAGAAGTGAAAGAAAACATAAGGAAGCAAAAAGAAACTAAAATTAAAGTCTAAACATTGATAAAGAAACAAGAAAAGATAACTCATATTTGAATTGGAGAAGTCAAAAGTGTTGGCGAAGAACAAAGGTGTGTGTGCGTGTGTATATATATATACATATTTATTTAATACTCATCTTTTATGATGTTTTCTATTTTAGAAATTTTTAATAATTTTTTTATAGTTAGAAAATTAATCCATGATTTCTGTACAAAACTGGAAATACACTATTAGTAATTGGCTTTTTCAAACTTCTTAAACTGTGATTGGGTTTCTATTTTTTGGAGAGAACCATAGATTTAAATAGGTTTAAATATATATATATATATATATATATATATATAAACAGAACATTGCATCAATCGATCCGTTGCACAAGCAATTGGCTTTTAATCTCCTAAATTAGAGAGTTATTAATTCCAAATTAGCTTTTGATAAGATGATAACAATCTTTTTTTCCATTAGTGCAAAATCAAAAATATTGATGAATGTCTTAGATGCAATGGCAAAGATGAAACAGTATACCAACAAAACAAAAGGATAAATTAAATAACAAATCCACTCACGACTAGAGAGACTAATTAGATTAAATGCTACAGTGTTACCTTTTCTAATGTTTTATTTTTTGTCATTGCAATTTGTTCAACAAAGCTTCCTAATTTATTATATGCATTAATTGTAATATTTATTATTTGCTTAAAGTTCTATTAGTTTCTTTCATAAAATTTTGATTTAATTAATTTTTTCAGTTCAGTTTTAAAAATGGGAAAGCAAAGAACACTTGGTAGATTTTTTAAAAAGAGAGATGATATTTGTTATGGCAACTTTGCCTTCAATTGGTAACTCAAATGAAAATAATCCTCTACCAACCCTTCAACATGAAGAACATCCTTTGAAATGTAGAAGAATTAAGCTTGAAGAACTGGATGCAAACTCATTGGAACGTGATCTAGGATTATGACCACAAACATCGCAGTTTCCTATCAATAAAAGACATAAGATATAGCCTGATTATCTCAAAACTGGTCCAAATCAACCTAAGTTAAAAGAATTTTCATTTTCTAAAGAAAGGGGCCATCGGCGCTAATTCCAAACTTCTTGATATGATCCATTTCCGACTTGGTTAGAGTATTTGTTTTTGGTCTAGCATGTTACCTTTTTAGTAAGAAAAAAATAAAACGTCTTGGATCAAATGCAATTACAATTCAATGATTCAATAATTGGAAGAAGATGAACGATGGATTAAATTATCCTCTGCTAAGCCATAAAAGGAAAACCCCAATTTACCACATAAGAAGGTTGTCAAGTGTTGTAAGGATCTTATGAATCAATCACAACATATTTCTAGATTACTTCAAAAACAAAAATCTTAAGAAGTGGAAAATAATCAATTGCAACCCAAGATAACAATTGATAATGTTTAGTGGTTAGCTTTGCAAACATGTGCATTTATAGGACATGATGAAAGTGTTGATTCTAAAAATAAGGACAACTTCATTGAACTGATAATGATGAAGTTGTAAGTATTGTGTTGGAAAATGCTCCAAAAAGAAATGCAACGTACACTTCTCCAAAATTCAAAAAAAAAAAAAATCTTTCAGATCATGGCAAATAAAGTATGGAATGCAATTAGAGAAGAAATTGGTGATAAAAAATTTTGCATAATAGTTAATAAAGCTCGAGATGAGGTAAAACAGGAGCAAATGACTATTACTTTAAGATTTGTTGATAAAGGTGGTTTCGTTTAGAAGCATTTTTTTTTTATGTTGCGTATGTGAAAGATAATATGGCATTAACTTTGAAGAAGGAGATATTTGTTGTTCTTTCTTGTCACAATCTTTTTGTTAAATATATTTGAGGTCAAGGTTACGATAGTGCAAGCAATATGCATGGTGAGTAGAATGGGTTACAATCTTTATTTTGTAAAAAATGTATATATGCTTATTATGTTCATTGCATGACTCATAGATTGCAATTGGTTTTAGTAGCAACATCTAGAAAGGTAAAATCCGTTCACCAAATCTTTATGAATTTGATATCTATTATAAATATTGTTGTTGGGTCTTCTAAAAGACATGGTGAACTACAAGAAACTCAAGTTTTGCAAATTAAAAGATTAATTGATAATAATGAAATCAAGACATGAAAAGGAGCAAATCAAATTGGAACCTTGCCACCATTTGGGGATACTAGGTTAGGTTCTCACATTTAATTCATTTGTAGTTTGTTAAGAATGTTTGGTGCTACTTGCTCTCTTGTTGACACTATTTGCAAAAAAAAAGAGCTAAGTACTATTGACGAGGTGATATTGAAGTAGCTTACTTAGCATTAACATCATTTCAATTTATTTTCATACTACACTTGATGAAAGAAATTTTAAGAATAACATATCTAGATGAGCCTTGCAGCAACAATCTCGAGATATTGTCGATGCCATACATCTTGTTTCAAGCACAAAATCTCTGATTCAAAAGCTAGTAAATGACAATTGGGAGTGTCTAGTTTAAAAGGTTAAGGCATTTTGTTTTTAAAATGATATTTATATCCTAGATTTTAGTACTCAATATATAAGGGCTCGTGATAAGTCTCATTGTTACAATGCAGAATCTTTTTTTACTATTGAGCATCACTTCAAAGTTGATATATTCATAGCTACATTACCTATGCGGCTACAAAAGTTAAATAGTTGATTTTGTGATCAAATTGTGGAATTACTACTTTTGAGCTTAATTTTGAATTCTGATGATGCTTATAAATGTTTTAAAAATTGATGACATATGTGATTTGATTGAAAAGTTTTATCCAAAAGATTTTATTAAGCAAGAGAAAATTTATCTAAGGTTTCAACTTCAACATTATCAACTTGATATGGTGGAAAATTCTGCTCTTCAAAATATTTCAACACTTTAAAAGTTGTGTAAAGCCTTAACAATTTTTGGGAAGTAAAAAGACTTTTATTTGATTGACAGGTTAATTCGACCAGTGTTAACTCTTCCAATTTCTATGAGAACCACAAAAAGAAGCTTTTTCGATGATGAAACTTATGAAAACAGGATTATGAAATAAAATGAAGATAAATTTCTTATTGAGAATTTAGTTGTTTACGCTGAGAAAAACACTTTAAAGGATTGAAGAGCATGAACATAACAATTGGTATATTTTTTTTATGATAATTAAAATATTTGAAATTACCTTTAATATGCAGTTTGTCTGATATATTTTATATTTTGGCATATTTACTCTATATGTTTTGCAATATGTTTTAGTTGTATACTTTGGCTCCCCGTCCAAAATTTTTAAGTTCCGCTTCCGTTAGAGATAAACTCAGAGTAAATTCGACTAAAATAAATTATAATAATTTATAGATAAATCAAATTTTTTGGTCATTTACCATCCGACATATAATTGGTTCCAGGCGAGCGTTGGGCTTGTTTAGGCCAGAAACGTAAATGCGGGTCCAACACGAGGGTTTGGTCTAACGTACGCCGACGAAGTTCAGACGGTGTTAATTGTACAGAGCCTCCGTTTAGCGCTCCGGCGATTTCCAGAACTTGAGTCTTGACGGAAGCCCTTCGCCAAACATCAAATAAAATCGAGCCCTTGATTTTGATCCAACGGCCAATATTCACTTGACGCGCTGGATAACCTCGTGCGGCCATACGGCGCATGATAACATTTTCTCCTCTGTAAATGGTTATCGTTCTTGATGGGATGCGCTTTAGTCCTCCCTCCATAAACATCCCCTCCCCGCCACTTTCAACTTCGCCTTTTATCCTTTCCATAATTTTAATTTTTTCAGTTAGTTATTGACAGTTGAGCAGGCCTTGCTCTTCCCATGATCCTCGTATCAGGTATGTCTATAACAGTTTTTTTTTTGAACGTTTGCCTAGAATTTACATGTTATATATGTTTGTGGGTTTTTTCTTAATTTGCATTTTTGTGTGTCTGCAAGGGGTTTGAGATTTAATGAGATTTGATTGCACATGTGGTTTGGATCTGTGAAAGCTGAGGATGAATTTGTTGTTATGAAAAGATTATAAATTCTGGGATATGGTTTGTTTTTTAGGCGCACTTCAGAATGAGGTTCTAGGAAATTGAAGAAAGCAAATGTTTTGGCTTTCTGGGAGTATATTGTCAGTGATAAAAGTTTTGAAAGTAAGTATCTGCGTGTCCTTGTTCAATTTGTAATCAAGCTGAGTTCGATAAATTCTATTCATCATTATGACCTGGAATTAATCCTCACTTCTACTGAATCTGATGTTTATGTAATCCCATGCCTTTTGGAGTCTCAGGCTTTTCTTATGATGTCTATAATTGACGGCTTTTGTCCCATTTTCCATTAATTTCTTCGATTTATAAACTTCATGAAGTATATAACAAGCATTTACATGTCATTGAGTATTTATCATGTTAGTTTCTTTCATTTGAAGGTTCGGTTTGTCAATGTCCATTACTTCACTGTGAGAAATCTGTATTGACTGTGTTCAGCTTGTAATTTCTGTTTAAAAGTTTGTAGTCCTCTGTGTTAGCTGGGAAGAAAATAAATTGGGGCAAGGTGGGGCTTCAGTGCTAGTTTGTGCTTTCCAAATCTGGGGATTAATCTTTCTGAATGGAATAGAAAAAGGAAAAGGAAAAAGGAGAAGACTATTACTTGTCTTATCTGCTTGATCCTTGTAAACTTAACTTTGTCTTGTTGTTATTGTTGATAAAAGAGGAGGAGAGATAAAGGGAAGAGATGCCATGCACTATAATTTATCATCTTTGTGTTGCATAATTTTGGAATAAAAGAAACTTGAGTTGCATATGCCTATCAGTTCATTTCTAATTCTGAGATCATATTTATACCACTATCTTTCTCATATGCCTGGACTACTGTCTAGCAGGTTGAGATATCAGCAAACGAATCCTATAATTATCACTAAGGACGGAATGTCTGAACGAACGAGTCTGGGGCTGGAATCATCTGACAATGGCACAGATTTATCTCAGGATGATATTGGTACTGTTGAGGAAACGCCAGAAGAGACAATATTGTCAAGACAAACTTCTGTGAACCTTGTTCCTTTTATTGGTCAAAGATTTGTATCTCAAGAAGCTGCTTATGAATTTTATTGCAGTTTTGCAAAACAATGTGGCTTTTCTATCCGACGGCACCGTACTCGAGGAAAAGATGGGGTTGGCCGGGGAGTTACAAGAAGGGATTTTACTTGCCATCGTGGTGGATATCCCCAAATTAAGCCATCTGAGGATGGAAAGATGCAAAGAAATCGCAAATCTTCACGTTGTGGTTGTCATGCATACCTTCGTATTGTCAAAAGGGCAGATTTTGATGTCCCTGAATGGCGTGTTACTGGATTTAGCAATGTCCATAATCATGAGTTGTTAAAATCCAATGAGTTACATCTTCTTCCTGCATATTGTACAATATCTGCAGATGATAAGAGTCGTATATGTATGTTTTCTAAAGCTGGAATGTCAGTGAGGCAAATGTTAAGATTGATGGAGCTAGAGAAGGGCATCAAACTTGGTTGTTTACCTTTTACAGAGGTAGATGTGAGAAACTTGTTGCAGTCGTTCAGAAATGTTGATAGGGATAATGATGCTATTGATCTTATTGCTATGTGCAAGAGATTAAAAGATGAAAATCACAACTTCAAGTATGAATTTAAGATAGATAGTAATAACAGGCTAGAGCATATTGCATGGTCCTATGCCTCGTCTATTCAATCATATGAGGCATTTGGAGATTCTGTGGTTTTTGATACAACCCATCGTTTGGATGCCTATGACATGCTGTTGGGAATTTGGCTTGGGGTGGACAATCATGGGATGACTAGTATCTTTGGATGCACACTTCTGCGGGATGAAAATATGCAGTCTTTTTCATGGGCTCTAAAGGTAAGAACCTTTTGGAGTTATCTGCTGGAAACAATCAACATCTGTTATAATTTCTCCATTGCCCTCAATTCTGTGTCAACTTAAGCTCTCCTGCCAAACCAATAGTCAAGGCTGTCTTATAAAAGGAGTTGAGAAACATAAGTCTCATGGACTTATTCTTTTTCCTTTCAATCTGTACTTTTGCAACCAGAGCAAATTATGAACGTTAAAGTAGCAAATTAGCAATAGTTAGTGTCTGAGCTTTTCTTTTTAATTTGTGTGATCCTTCACTTCTTCGATGTATGACTGTATACAGTCCATGGACTGGTGCATTTTTTCAGTCTTTATGTCTCCAAAATTCCTCTGCATGGTGTTATAAGTTCTGATAGTTTTGGAGTTTTATCTGATTGACATTTACACAGGCATTCTTGGGCTTCATGAAAGGAAAGGCTCCACAAACTATCTTAACTGATCATAATATGTGGCTGAAAGAAGCTATTGCCATAGAAATGCCTGAAACCAAACATGCCTTTTGCATATGGCACATTATTGCAAAGTTCTCTGACTGGTTTTCGGTACTTCTTGGATCACATTATGATGAATGGAAAGCTGAGTTCCATCGACTCTACAATTTGGAATTAGTGGAAGATTTTGAAGAGGGCTGGAGGCAAATGGTGGAAAAATTTGGACTTCGTGCAAATAAGCACATTGTTAGCTTATATTCATTGAGGATGTTTTGGGCTTTACCATTCTTGAGGCGTTATTTCTTTGCAGGATTGACAAGCACTTATCAGTCTGAGTCCATTAGTGCTTTCATCCAACGGTTCTTGAGTGCTCAATCTCAGCTAGATCGCTTCGTAGAGCAAGTATGTGATATAAATTGTTTTTTTTTTCTTTTTATTAATATAGATCCTGCAATATTCAATTGTCATCTTTTACAGGTGGCTGAAATTGTTGATTTTAATGACCGGGCTGGAGCAAAGCAAAAGATGCAAAGAAAAATGCAGAAAGTGTGCCTAAAAACAGGTTCGCCAATTGAATCCCATGCTGCCTCTGTGCTTACTCCTTATGCCTTTAGTAAACTCCAGGATGAGATAGTGTTGGCACCACAATATGCGTCCTTTCTAGTAGGTGAAGGTTGTTTCCAGGTCAGACACCACACCCAGCTGGATGGAGGGTGCAAAGTATTATGGCTTCCTTGTCAAGATCACATCAGCTGCAGCTGCAATCTGTATTCCTTTACAGGCATCTTATGCAGACATGTTCTACGTGTAATGTCAAGTAATAACTGTTTTCAAATCCCTGACCAATATCTTCCTGCCCGCTGGCGTGGCGTCAGTTCTTATTGTGCTAACCCCTTCCAGAGTACAAGTGCCAGGGAGCATCCTGAAAGGATACAAATTCTGGAATCCATGGTTTCAACACTTGTAGTGGAGTCTATTGAAACAGAGGAACGTTTTGATGTTGCTTATGAGCAAATTTCCATGGCATTATCACGGATCAAAAGCCTCCCCGGGCAATCACATGGGTTGAATGATGTTGCATATAATTATCCATCAGATTCATTGATCCCACCAGAGGTGGAAGATGCTGATGGAATAATTCATGGTTTTACAATTGCAAATCCCCATGATTCCATCACTTTGGGAAAGCTAAAGGAGAGAAGGGCGAGAGATGGAGTTGATATCACTAGGAAGAGAAGGCATCTTTCAGGGCCATTTTGTGGGCAATATGGACATGACACATCTGATTGCTCGATGATGGCAGGAGATAGTTTGAATGGAGATGCACTAGGGTACTTGTAGAGTAAATGGAGGTGGAATTCAATGTACAAAGTAAATGAGCTAATGTCCACTATTCGTTTCTATGCATTTGCCAATCCAATTTTGCAATACATGAATTAATTATCAGTCATGATGTAAGCAATGACTAAGCATGATTATAATAACAGTTATGATCATTCGGATTCTTGATTTCCTTAAATACAGAGATACTTTTCCTTCGCGCTTCATGAATTAAGAATTGCAGAAATTAATTTTATTACGGCTCTTATGCTTGTACTTTTGATGGTGGTGAGGGGAAATCAGTTTGTACTTTTGTTGTTTGTAACGTACTGGACTGGTATGATCTTGACAATATGTTTTTTCAGATCTTTTGTTTGATTATATTTTCCTTCTGCACGCCTTTTCATCTGAACTTGTATTCTATCCTGACAACGATTCTGTTAGATTATATGTGGTTGTGGCTGCTGCAGTGCTGCTTGTTATGGTTGCAAATGAATCTTGGTTGATAATATGAGAGCTTTAAAGTTTAAAGATATCATATTTACATTTCATAATATCATTCTTCGAGTCATTCTATTAGAACAAGGAGTCATACAATTTTTTTTGTGCCATACCTAAACTTACTCCGCTGACTCTTCTGCCAGAGAAACCTTACTGAGCCTGCTTGGCAACGACATGACACTGTTATTTGCAGTTTTCCTTCTCCTATTTCGGCGCAGATGTGATCTTAAAAGAGCTCTCCGTGCCAATTCTTTACCCATGTTGGATTTGGTTGTGCCATTTGTCGTCTCTTCCAAGGAGGTTGCTTTGTTGCTGTTGTTGCAGGTATCGGTTTCCCTAGAAATAGCCTTCTCAGAAGCCATAACTAAGAATTTGCAGAACTAAGATGTTGCAGAAGCTATATCAGGGAGAATGATACTGAAGAATGGTGATAAAAAAATGGAAGGCATCAGATTTTAAGGTGTGCTTTTGCAAGATATCTTCCACTCATTGTGCATCTCACAAGAAGCTGCCAAAAGAATATGTTGGAAACAAGTGGCTTAAGAGGAACGGCTAAGGAATCACTGGTAAAACTCACGACTCATCCAATAAGTTTATATTCTTCCTTACATCTTAAGATCCTATATTGCATTCGTGAACTTTGTCTCTTTTGCACATAGGTTTCCATATTAAAACTAGCGCCTGTAGCAGTCAACGGCTTCATAGACCTATAATTATTCTGCACTTTTTGGTCAGTCTCAAGACT
This sequence comes from Saraca asoca, assembly GCA_026873985.1. NCBI lineage: Eukaryota > Viridiplantae > Streptophyta > Magnoliopsida > Fabales > Fabaceae > Saraca > Saraca asoca. The sequence goes on along the minus strand of JANHAO010001797.1, from coordinate 11,599 downwards.
AATTTTAACAGTACATCAACAGATTCAACACCACCTGAAATTAATGATTTGTTTAGAAAATGAAAAAAAAAAATGAAGACAATATTTAAAAAAAGAATTAAGAATAAGAAGATAACTTTTTTATTTTCTTTCTTTTCCTTCTGTTTTCTCAATTTCCAAACAAATCATAAATAAGATGCTTAAATAATCATATACAGAAGATACCATGTTTTAAAAAGAAGATTATATACAATAACATTTGTATATAATACAATTCTTTTATTCTTTTGAAAGTAAACCGACATCATCCAACATATTCCTCAAGCACCACCATTGGAACCGTCCACATAATTCCATTTGTCAATTCTATGATTTGGTTATTTACTAGCATTATACTTTGTCCCTTATCTACAATTTCCACCTCAGAAAAAGCACTTTTCTGAAACTTTTTATGTGTAGTCATGATCTACACTTCACACATTTGAAGCTCTAGTAAAGAATAATAACCGTCCATTTTATATTGCTTTACCCAATATCTGAAGGAGAGAATAATAACCGTCCATTTCATATTTGCAGAATTGAATTAAAGCCAATTAACTAAAAGGCAATATATATATCATCTTCTAGCAACTTGAAAGCCAAATTAGAATTTTATCTAATATTCTAATCCCAGAAGCTTGGAATTTCTTGCCCTTAAGCAAACTTTATTCCTAGCAATTCTGCAACTCCACCCTCTTCCGCTACTATTCTGCCGATAACTTTAGAAAATCCACTCTGTTTTTCTCTTCTGTATGAAAGAAATGTGTATCTTTCTTGACAGTCAGTCACACTTGCTGATCTTGAACATAGTAAAACAGATTATGGTGTTGACCATATCCTAACGTGGCCTCTTTTGCTTCATTCTTTGTCTCATAGTAGAGGCCGCCACACGTCTATGACGCACCAATACGCCTAAAATGGCTTTATACTAGTATTTCATACATATTCAAATCATTTGTAACTATGGCTCTTGACTTAATATTTTAGGGGCTAAATGATTTATATAAAAAAAATTACATAATTACATAATAGTAATACATAATTTTAAAAATTATGTCCAATTACATAATAGTAATACATAATTTTAAAAATTATGTCCTGGAGAAGTTCCACTATTGATCACTTAATACACGTTATGAATGTGTGCACATCCTAAATTCAAACTCATAATATTAAAAGAAAAAATTTAAAAAATAATAATAAATGTCACTACACCATTGAAATTATTAGCAATATATATTTGATTTGCTATACACATCAATATGTCAGTTGTATATTAAATGTGTGTGTATCAGATGCAAATAGTGAATTTCTAAAAAAGAAATGGGTGTACGTGATCAACGATACCATTTTCACACTAATCACTCTCGCTGTGCATGTGATTGTAGAATTGAGTTTTAAGCAGAGCGTGATCTCTCATTCCCAAAAATGAATGTGAGAGCATTCATTTTTTATGAATGCAGATTTGCTACAGTTGGTACGACAACTGCAGTCAATTCAGTTTAATCTGGATCGTTCGATCTGCGATCCAACGTCTAGATCGCAGCTTGTAAATTTTTTTTTTAAATTTTTAGAAATAAAATAATCTTTTTACAAGTTACGATCTGAATCGTCAGATTTCAAATCGAACAGTTCAAATTGAATTGTATCGACTGCAGTTGCCGTACCAACTGCAGCGAATCCGGATCCATTTTTTATATGCTGTGGTTGTGATGTTGACCACTAGGTAAAGAGATTAGGCGGCGGGCTGTTCATTATTGCCTGTGAATCTCTTTTTGTAGTTTGGTGCGTCAGTTTTATAGTGAAAGCCGACTGTGCACATTGTTGACAGACTGCATTATATGAGGATAGACTATGAAGCATGCTTTGAGCCTTTTTGCAAAAAGCTGGAAGGCACACAGAATAACTTCTGAGTACAGTAAACAAGGAAAGAAAAGCTATACGCAATGAAATTTTAGAGATACTAACAGAGTACCAAATAATATCAAATTAACTAGAAATTTTAAAAATATGATTTAAATTATTAATATCTGAAATTCAAAGTAAAATTCATGAAAAATTTATATTTTAAAAAATTATATAATAATTAAAATTGATATAAATTGAGTTAGTGTTAATCGATGTAATTTATAGTATAAGGATATGCTATTGAATATCTGTTTCTATTTATAATCAAAATACTTCAAACACAAAGCAGGACAACAACAAAGATAAGAAAACAAAATTTAGAGATAGTCCGAGGCCCTCTCTAGGGAGAATCAGCACTGATGGTGAGGGTCCAACTAACAACAACCCAATCCACGAGGCTTGTTAGGTTTCTTCACAATATTTGTATTGACTATTACATATACATATGATACTTATGGTTGATTTAATTTTATTAATTTTTATTTAAGACTATGTAGTTTAAACTACTTTTATTTAATTATTGATATTATTTATTTAAATTTCACTAAATATATAGGGCTCATTTAGTACAACAATAAACTAGTTTATTATAGACATAATTAATTATTAATAATTATTTTTTAAATAATTGATTAAATATAATTACTTTATATTTGATAACATTTTTTAACAATTGATTATATATAATATATTCTTATTTGGATAAAGCTTTAAATTATTAAAAAGGATAATAAAGGAAGGGGAAAAAGTAGATGTTATTGTTATTATTAAATCAAGAACAATAATGACAAAAGAAGAAAAAAGTGAATATAATATAAGTCCAAATTTACATTTTTTTTATAATTTGATTAAAATAGTTTTTCATTTAATTAAACTTATTGTCTATAATTAATTATTAAAATATTTTAAAGTGTAATCAAACATCTCTAAAAAGTGTTATGATCAATTATTTAACCTATAATTAATTATTGAGGATTTTAATTGTTATACCAAACGAGCACATAATAAATAACATTAAGTCGATCAAAATAAATGTGAGTAATTATATCGGTAGTTGGATCATAGTTATTATGCAATCACTTAGATTAAGAGTAGAATAAGTTACCCAATTCTAAGATAATATGTAAGTTGTTATGGGGATTCTCCGGATCAGGCCAAGAAGGCCAGTGGAGGCCCAGAAAGCTAGGGGTCGGGGGAAAGGCATGGCCCAAGCTAAGGCAAAGTCGCTGGAGACCTTGTGACAGATCGCAGGATACGCGATCACGAGCCCCAGCCAGCGAGGTTGATGGCGAGCTCTTCTCTGTGCCAAGGGAAATAGTCAAGCATCTGACAAACGCAACCTAGGGGCTCTACCAGCCCACAAAGTAGCCCCTAAAAGCCCGACAATAATTTGTCTAGCATTTATTACTTGTCATTTAGCATTTAATGCTTAGTACAGATGTAATTATAGTCTTATATGAATAAATTATAATTTGTAACCCTCTCACATATATAAATGGGACGGGATAGTCACAAAAAGAAAAAAAGAATAGAGTGACGCAGAAGCTCTGCTAAGATTTCCTCTTGTATTCACCAATGTAATCGGAAATCTTGAGAAAAGAGAATCACACTCACCATGGACATAGGGGTCGTACAAACTTTGGCCGAACTACAATAAAATTCCTTCTTGTTTTCTCCTCTCTCCCCTTCAATCTCTCTTTAAGTTATCATACATCAAGTAGTAGACTAACAGTCTGGTTCCTTGAACCCCCCATTGATTGATTACTAAAATCGACCGTCAACATTTTGGCACGTCCGGTGGGACTAGACCGCTTGCGTATCTTTCACAATGGCAAGAGGGAGAGCAACCAAGAGTTCAGGTGCTGCCAATCCGCCAAGTGGTCACGACAAAGGATGACGAAACGTACCCGAGGAAGAATATCCGATCTTGGCGTGTACCTCCTTTGCCCTCCCGGAAGCGGACGATGTGCGAACCCTGCGCTAACGCCAGAAGGCGCTTGAGAGTACGGTAAAAAGGCTCGCCGACGCAGTCGAAGTGCTGACCCAGGCGTGCATTCGGAGGGCCGGAGAGCACGGGGGAGGCACCCCTATCACTGAAGTGGCCCAACAGCCACAGGCAGAGGTGTTGACATGAAGGTAGCAGCCAGCTGGAGAAAAAGCTCAGATGGATAACTCAGATCTTTCCGCTAGCTCGCAACCAGAAGTGGGAGGATGATGAGTTCGTAAAGAAAAAGGAAGCCAATGAGCTGAGAGCTCATACTACGTAGAAGGCTCAAAGGTAGGCCACGACGATGGCAAGAGCCAGCGATCCGAGGTCCAAGGTCAAATGATTGAGGAGCTGTTGCAGAGGGTACGAAAATTGGAGAAAAGTCCCTCAACTCAGGACCAGTCCGGTCTCTATGAAGGGAGAACCCCATTGTCCAAGGAGATCGAAATAGAACCTCTTCCCCAATGTTTCAAGGTGCCATCAATTTCACCGTACGAGGGAAGAAGTGACCCCTATGACCATCTGGATGCTTTCGACATCCAAATGGACCTTCAAACCAGTTACCCCCTGGTTAAATGTCGAGTCTTCCCAGCCACTGTCGAGGATGTGCCGCGAGCATGGTTCAAGAGCCTTCCAGCTCGCAGCATCAGTAACTGAGAAGAATGTCGGGACAAGTTTATAGACCAGTATGGGGCCCTAAAGAAGCAACTTGTGCCGTCCTGCCACCTAGCGACGATCTTCCAAAGAAAAAATGAGTCACTGAAGGAATATATCACCCGATTTTGGTATGTGGTCAGTAATGTAGAAAGCCCTTCTGATGATAGTATCTTGACCGTGATCTTGGTAGGATTACGTAAAGACGGGAAGCTGTATGAGAGCATATACAAGTCTTCGGTAAGGAGCTTGAGAGAGTTCTATAAGCGAGCTGCAAAGGAGATCCAGTGGGCGGAAACTTTCAGCTTAAAAAGATTTGGGCAGAAGGCCGAGATCAGTGTTTCGGCCCCTGGCAAGGGTGGAAAAGGAAGTGGCCACAATTGAGATGGAGCGAATCAAATCAACAACATGGGAACGCAGCCCACAAAGAGATCCAGGATGGAGCGATCTGAACCCCAAGGTCGCTATAGCAACTATAGCGTCCTGACTGACACCCTGGAAAGGATCTACATCGCAGAAAAGCACAGGGAGGATTTCGAGCGACCAAGGCCGTTACTGACTCCCTCAAAGCATCAAGATCCGAATAGATTTTGTGCCTATCACAACGATATCGGGCATACAACCTCCGAGTATAAGTCCCTTAAGGATGTGATTGAGGATCTTATCCAGAGAGGCCGCCTACGAGATTATGTAGTGCGACCTACGAACCGTTGATCTCCTTAACGCACAGTGTGATCTCCTCTTGAGGTCGAACAAGAGTAAGCGGCGGTGGTTAGGACCATCTACACAATCCATAGGGGGCCACACAACGTAGGGGCCTCACGCAACTCACGGAAGCGGTATGTGCGGAATGTGAGCTACACTTTGTCTGCAGGCAATGAGCCTAACAAGCCCATTAAGAAGGTGAAAGCGGTCCCCAGATGCATCACTTTCATAGATGATGATGAATGGGGGATTAAGTCCCTATATAACGATGCCATTGTTATCAGGGCTAAGGTCAACAATGTCAAAGTATGGAGGATTATGCTGGATATCAGTAGCTCGGTCAATGTCATGTACAAGAAGTGCTTCGATCAAATGGAGCTAACCTAGAGTGACCTCGAATCTTCACCCGACCCCCTCTTCGGCTTCACCAGTGATGCAGTATTCCCTGTGGGATGAGCCAGGTTCCCCATCACTTTGGGAGATAGGAACTGCCAGTCCACCATTCTGACTGATTTCTTGGTCGTGGATTGCCCGTCGGCCTACAACATAGTTCTAGAATGACCAATAATGAATGATCTAGACCTAGTCGTGTCCACAAGAACTCTAATAGTCTGGTTCCCAATGACAAACAAGGTAAGATGCATGCGAGGCAAGCAATTCACGGCCCGACGATGCTATGAAGATGCCTTCAAGATCAAGGAGAAAGGAAAGAAAGTGGGCATGGCTTCCGATAAGGAGCCCCAAGCTTTGAACTTGACCGAGACCAGTTATGGCCTTGACCCACGTGATTGGGATACAAAAAGGGAAATCAGGCCAGTTGAAGAGCTCGAAGAGGTCGAGGTCAGCAAGACAGATGACCAACGAAGCCTCAAGCTTGGGAAAAGCTTAACTCTCGATGTGAAGAGCCAATTAACGGATTTCCTCAGAGTGAATTTAGATGTATTTTCCTGGAATCATGAAGATATGGTGGGAATCGATCCCAAGATTGCATCGTATAAGCTGAACATCGACCCTCATCACCAGTCGATTAGACAAAAAAGAAGGCCTCTAACTGCGGAACGCTCATGTGCCTTGAAGGAAGAAGTGGATAAGCTCCTAACAAATAAATTCATCCGGGAGGCTCACTACCCGGTCTAGATAGCCAATCCCGTCTTGGTTAGGAAGAAAGATGGAAGATGGAGAACATGCATTGACTTCACAAACCTCAACAAAGCCTGTCCAAAAGATAGCTTCCCTTTACCAAGGATTGACCAGCTCATTGACGCAACGGCCAGGCATTGGCTCCTTAGGTTCATGGACATTTACTCCGGGTATAATCAGATACCTATGGAGTCGCAAGACGAAGAGCACACGTCGTTTATCACAGATAGGGCTGTATTGCTATAAGGTGATGCCCTTCAGGCTCAAGAATGCCAAGGCGACCTACCAACGACTGGTCAACGCGATCTTTAAAGATCAAATCGGGAGAACCATGGAGGTTGACATGGACAATATGCTTGTTAAGTCCAGGCAGGTCTCAGATCATGTGAATGACCTAGACGAGATGTTCTGGATCCTGAGAAAATATCGGATGAAATTAAACCCACTCAAGTGCACATTTGGAACGGCCTCAGGAAAATTCTTGGGATTCATGGTAAATGATAGAGGCATAGAGGCAAATCCCGAGAAAATCAAGGCACTCATCAACATGAGGTCATCGAGCAGAGTCAAGGACGTCTAGAGCCTAACCGGCCGGATCGCAGCCCTAAGCAGGTTCATTTCCAAAGCGACAAATCGATGCTTACCATTCTTCGAAGCCTTAAAAAAGGCAAAACATTTTGAATGGATAGAGGAGTGCAAAGTCGCTTTCATATCTTTGAAAGAATATATGGGTCGGGCCCTTCTTCTCTCCAAACCACGAAAAGGCGATATTCTCATCCTTTATCTAGCGGTATCACAGCATGCCATTAGCACGGCCCTTATCCGCGAAGAAAATGGAATACAATTCCTTGTTTACTATGTGAGCAAAAGGTTGGTGTATGTCGAAGAAAATTATACTCCCATCGAGAAACTCATCTATTGCCCTGTTATCGCATCAAGGAAGCTACGACCTTACTTCCAAGCCTATTCCGTTGAGGTCTCGATGCGGTACCCGCTGAGACAGATGCTCTAGAAGGCGGATGCTTCAAGTCGACTGCTTAAGTGGACGGTTGGGCTTGCCCAATTCATCATCCATTATAAACCAAGATCGGCGATTAAGGGACAAGCCATAGCTGACTTCATTGGATCCATGGAGAAGGAGGCAGAAACATCAGTAGGGCCGTGGTGGGAACTTTACACTGACGGGTCATCGTGCGATCATAAGGCAGGAGCGAGAGTCCTATTGATCACTCCCAAAGGGTATAAAGTCCACTGCGCCTTAAGACTCGAATTTTGGGCCACCAACAATGAAGTCAAGTACGAAGTGCTTCTAACTGGACTTCGCCTCACGAAAGAGGTGCGAGCTAAAAATTTAAAGATCTTTAGTGACTCCCAACTAATCGTTTGCCACATAAAAAGGGAGTACCAGGCAAAAGGGGCGAAGATGGCTATGTATCTAGAAAAGGCCCAAGAACTACTCCGTACATTTCAAAAATTTGAAATCAACCAAGTCCCCCAGGCTCAGAATGCACATGCGGATGCACTAGCCGGTTTCGCTGTGGCCAAGGATGTGGAATTCACGGGCGTGATGCTTGTAGAAGTTCTCCCATCCCCTAGCATCGAGCAGAAAGATGCTATAATGATGACCGCTATGATGCATAGCTCATGGATTAGCCCTATTTTGGAGTACCTGCAAAATGGCGAGCTCCCCGAAAACAAGTTGGAAGCACGTCGCGTACGATTTTGAGCTGCGAGGTACTGCATCATAAACAACGCACTTTACAGGAGGGGTCTCTTGGCCCCACTTCTTCGATGTATCGATGGCCTCGAGTGCAATCTCATTTTAAAAGAAATACATGTCGGACACTGTGAAAATCACGCTGGGGGGCTGTTGTTAGCTCAAAAGGTCCTTTGATAGGATTTCTTCTGGCCAACCGTGAAATGGGATGCTATTTACCTTGTCAAGAGATGTGATAAGTGCCAAAGATTCGCCAATATCCCTCGAGCACCTCTGACCTACCTCTAGTAAATGATTATCCCTTAGTCTTTCGCGATGTGGGGGATCGATTTGATAGGACCTCTTCCCACAGGTCGCAAAAATTGTAAGTACGCTGTAGTGGTAGTGAACTACTTCACCAAATGGGTAGAAGTGAAGGAGTTAGCATAGATTTCTTCTTCTCAAATTCAAAAGTTTGTCTGGAACAACATCATCTACTGATTCGGTGTCCCCCAGAAAATAGTGTCCGATAATGGGACACAATTCACTAGCAAATAGTTTACTCAGTTCTGCGACGACCTTGGGATTCTAAAAAGTTTCTCATCGGTGGACCACCCTCAGACCAATGAGCAGGTAGAGGCAATAAATAAAATCATCAAGCAAATTCTAAAGAAGAAGCTGGAAGCAAGGAAGGGGGCGTGGGTAGATGAACTGCCCAGGGTGTTATGGGCTTATCGTACCACAGCTTGAGGCTCCACGGGGAAACTCCTTTTTCGATGATCTATAGAACTGAAGCTATGTTACTAGTAGAGTTCAAGGTAACCTCACACCGAAGAGCCACCTTCAATGTGGAAGAAAATAACTAACTACTCGTCATGAACCTCGACCTCGTCGAAGAAAAAAGAGACGAGGTGTGTCTAAAGATCGTGGCCTACCAACAGAGGGTAGCTCGATATTATAATAGGAAGGTACAAGCTTGAAGCTTTAAATTAGGCGACCTCGTCTTACACCTCGTCCAATCGGGAAGCCATGACCCAAGGGAAGGAACTCTAGGACCAAATTGGGAAGGACCATACATCGTAAAAGAAAGGTTAAAAGCCGAAGGATACCGCCTTGCCAATATTGAAGGAATAGAACTCCCCTAGGCTTGGAATGTTGAGCATCTTCTGCCTTATTATCAATAGAGTAAATCCAATGCTATTAACTTGTAATGGTATTTATAAATTATGAATTAAATAAATTTCCTTTTAGCTTGGCATACTGGCAATACACGCATTTATTCAAATTCATGGAAGCGATGACATTTTGCAAAGGTAGGCCTATTGGCCGTGTTGCAAGATAAAGAGAGCTCGGATCCTATCCCAAACAACCTGGTATAACTTGTCAAAAAACATACAGAATGTAAAAAGGAAAAAGCAAGATTAATCAAGACTTGAAGTCAGAATAAAATGTCTCGAACACAAACTACAAAAATACAAGTGTAACACAAAAATAACAAAATCATCAAGGCACAACGCTAGGAGAGGCCTCTGAAACAAGAGGATCCTGAGAATCCGGAGGGGTCGTCGCAGTCAGATTCTCCATTGTCTCTCCATCTGGCTTGTCCCCAGTCGCTCTTTCCTCCAGTGAGGTAACCTTAACCAGTGTTGTACTCTCGTTAGGAGGACCATCCACGGCTTCTGCCACCTCAGCACAAGGAGAAGGAGCTGCCCTCGCACCCTCGATGAAGCCTTGGATAATGTTTGTGATCTCTCCATCAAAGAAGGAGAAGTCTAAGCCCGGGTGCTTCAGCCACAGAGTATACATGAAGCTGTTAGTGGTGTGGACAATAACAACTACCCAAGCTTCTTCGACTACAGCAGAGGTCTCTTCCCTCACCTTGGTGGCCTCCTCTTCAGCACGCATGACCTTCTCTTTAGCTCATTACACTTTTTGGACAGCGCGATCTGCTTCCTCATGAGCGATTTTGAGCTGCCTTTGGAAGCCCTCAGCCTCTTGGGTAAGGAGTATATCCTCCCTACTTTTCTATAGCTTATCATGGGCTCTGCGTAGTCTCGAGGTGAAATCAGCTACCTCACGAGCAAAAGACTCCTCGGCCCTTTTTGCTGTGGTGTTTGCCCTCTCCAGCTGGCCTTCAACGTCCCCTAGCTTCTTCTTCAGTTCTGCCATTTCATTAGCAGCAGCAGCGAGGTCGACTTTGAGTCGGCATCTTTCGTCCTCCCAGTTTAAGCACTCATTCCTCTGCTTGATGGCTTCCAGCACCCCCTAAAAAAAGGAGTGTGAAGAGAGAGAAAAAGGGTCAAAACACGAAACCAAAAAGAGAAAAGAAAAGAGAAAGAATGTTACTGACTAATAAATAGTGACTGGCCAGCACCTCCATTAGAACACTGGCCAGCACCTCCATTAGAACACTGCCCCGCACTCCATCATCCTCCAAGGATATGACATTAGACCCTAAAATTTGTCCCACATTCTCATGAATAACGTTATAAAGTGCCAAAGATTTGGCCCCCAATCCCTCGGATGGATGCTCTGTTGCACCCATGAGTTGTGCTGGTGGACCAGAGGTGAGCTCCTTCCCTTTAATGACCTTTTGCCTCTTCGAAGAAGGCTGGCCAGGAACCTTGTCTCCGTAACCTTGCGACATCGTCGCTTCCCTCTCAACTTCAGCAGGACTGCATTGTAAGGTGGAGGCCAAAGGGAGCAAAGTCTCCTCCATAATTGACAAACTAAAAGGAAAGCTAATCTAGGTCGAAGCTGGAACGAGGGGTAGACTGGTCTGGACGGGCTTCTGGGGGGCCAATGAGGAGGTAGGATGATCAGTATGAGTAGAGGAAGCCATGACCCGCTTAGGCCTCAGAGGAGGCTTGATCAGATTGATCTGACTCATGTCTGCTCCCTCACCAAAGTCTGCTGGAGGAACCTCTCTAGAGCCACGAACTTCGATATCACGTGAGCTATCAATGAGCTCGAAATCGAGAGCAGGAGAAAGTTCGTAAGCTCGTAAAAGATCCTCATTGAACTTCGAACTATTCGAAGGATCGTCAGAGACTAAAATTTGATCTAGCACCTCGACTTCCTCAGCGCTTAGCTCCGGCCTCTCCTTCCGAATTCCATCTACAGAAAACATGGTGAAATGTTAGATAAAAAAATGATGATGATGAATGAAAAATAAACAAAATAAAATGATTAGTTTCCCCTTCGACTCGCTCACTCGGATTGCTCGCGAATGAAAAATTCTGAAGATAACGTAACGACGGGCAAGACACATAGAACCAATAGGTTTTATAAGAACCCGCGTTGGATTTCCCTCGAGCATCCCCACAGGGCAGTGCCTTCTTATACCTCGAAGAATGAGGTAACAAGTAGTAGTTGTTAGTCTGGATGGGTGCCCTAGGCCAATTTAATTGGGACCTATCACATCCAGGACTATACATTCTGTGGATTGGATATAAAGGTTGAAAGTTCATCTTATATTGCATTCATCGTGC
>JANHAO010001796.1:0-31346 GCA_026873985.1 Saraca asoca | reverse complement strand
AGTTAACATCAAAGGCCAGAGTGAAGTTGTTAACTTTGCTCCAAAATCAAAAGTCAAGAAACATAACATGCATAAGATGACAAATATATAACAATAACAAATATATGACTTCAACACAAGTACATAACAAACACAACATTTTCGTACTTCAACAAAATAATAGAAAAAATATACTGCAATACAATAGCAAAAATATATGACAAACAAACCCTATAAGCATAAAAACATTCCAAAACGTAGGTAGAAAAAATCATCAAAACAAAAATCTCACCATTCTTGCATAAATGATACAAAAAATAAATTTTTTTCATTGAAAAAAAGAGGAAAACAAAATTTGCTTATCAAAAACTTCTCAGCTTCTTATGTTTTCCTCTTAAAAGAGAACTCTTGAAAAGTCTTGAGGAAAAGAGTGAAAGAAAAATGATGAGTTGAGATATTTATACCTCCCATAAAAAAGTCTGCAAAAGTCTAACAATTAAACAAGTATTGAAACGTCATTGATATTTTGAATACCTATTGATTTTTATAGGCTTTCAAAAAGTATCAATTGAATACTCTAAAACTTTCATAGACTTTTTTAAAGTCATTAAGTCTTCAAAACTCTAAATTAAATGCACCCAATCAATATTAAATAACTCATGACTTTTACAAAGTCTTCAAAAGTCATTATTAAATACACCTAAACTTTTGAAATCTTTAAAAGTAATAATCAAATACACCCCCTTAGTATTTTCATGGTAAATAGAGTTCCATCCATCATTTTGATGCAAAACTAATACCATAAGATAGCGAAAATCTTTTCCCACAATTTTCATGAAAGGATTAAGGTAAAATTACATTGTTTTTAATTAGTTACAAAGTTGTGGACTTAAGTATTAAATTCTATTATGAATTGGCCTGTTTTGAAAAGCTATTTCATTTTTTGATCCACAAGTTAAGCTAGAAATTGAATTATTATGCAAGGTTAAGGCCATTGGACTCCTTAGAGACAAAGGTACATTTTATATGAAGGGACCCATGTCTAATTATGCTTCCTTCTAACCCTAATTAGCAGCCAAAGTAGAGATAATGTAGTGAGATCCTATAAAAGCTTAACTAAGCCACAATTGTAATAGATTTTAAATTCATTTTTTTTTCTCTATTTATGTAAAGAGGAGGAGCTCTGCTAGAGCAAGAGCACTATCCCTAATTAGGTTTTCTTTCTTCTTTATTTTTATTTTTATTTTTATATTAATGTGTAACTAAACTCTTATTTCAATCTAAAGAAATTCTATATCAATTCTTTTATTGATTGTGAGATTTTCTTCTATTATTTATTTGTTCCCAATTGGATTCCCTATTTTAATGTTAATTATTACTTTGGATGATTGATTAAGATGACAAGTTATTTAATTATTTATTGTGATTTATTGCTAGTTGAATTTTTATAAGCAATTTGTTTATTTATGACAAATTTGGTTATTTGTTACTAGGGTGAATCAATTTTCCTAGAAAATTGAAGGTAACTAATTGGTTTTCTACTAGAGTAAATTGATTGATTAATCTTGGTGTTTTCAGATCATAATGCCATTAGTGAATTGGTTGAGGTGTTGGGCTTCAATCGATTTAGTAATAAGGGTTAATTGGGCACTAGGCTTAGTTGGCTAATTTAGAAAAAAATTAGCAAAAATTGATTAGGTGTTAGGCTTAATATTTTTCTTAACTAAGCAGTTAATGAGAAAATGAAATTATTATATCAATAATCAGTTAAAGAATTGATTGTAATAGTCCTCCATTAGATTTCCCTTTTCTTTTGATTTTGGTTGCTTATGTTGATATTTGTTTAATTCCTATTTCTAATTAATTAATATCTAACCCTCTATTTTCTACTATGAATGCACAGAAATTGATCACTTATCTCTATGGTTCGACCTGAACTCAACTTTGCTATAAGCTAAGGTAGCTCAACATTATTTTACCTGTCTCAATAATCATCATATTGCATTGTGATGTTCGTTATTATCCAATCACCAAATTGAATGACTAAACATTAGTAAATTATAAATATTTTTACACAATCAACAATGAAGGAGAGATAAATATTTAGTATATTAATATTTAACCTCATCCTTATATATTATTAAAGATAGATTTATATTTAAAAGTATCACTTCTTTATATTTATAAAATTATAAAAATTTCAAATTTATTTATTTGTATAATACTATCATTGATTGGGTGTTTCCATACTCATACTAAAAAAAAATGTTTTGAGTGATTTGAAGAAAAAGTATTTATATTGGAAATTCAACATAGCTAATAAATATTCATAATATTTATAAAGTTCATAATTTTTAATTTATATTTATACTTATAAGGTTATTTTAATTATTTTCATAAAAAATTATTTCAAAATATGTAATTTGATTTTTATATTGAAAATACAACATGACTAATAAATATTCCTAAAGTTGTCGATTTAAGATATTTTGAATCTTTTCATTTGTTAATTTTAGTCATAATTGTTTATAACAATTAATGAAAAACGAGTGTGGGGGCCATACCAAGCACAGGGAAGTTTTTTAATTTGAAATAGCAAGTTTAACTAAAGATTTAAAGCATGTAATGTAATTTATAAGGAAACATGTTTAATACACTGGATTACATGCTAATGACAAACCTGACGATGTTTCTACAGGAAAAAAGGAAAGCAATAATTTATACAAAGGACCAATAAATCAAAACTGGTCGCATAAAGCTGAAAAAAAAAGACATATTACGAATATAGTCAGGGTTTAATCACCTAGTTCTGATTTAAATTCCTAAACAGTTCTTTATATACAACATTTGTTGTCTTGTTTGTGGGTTTTCCTTTTTCATCACAAATTAGAACCTTTAACCCTCTTTTACTTCAAATTTTGGACAATGCAATATATAGTCAATTATGGCTGAACACATGTCTTGGTATAGATAAAGATCGACATTTGTTAGAGGTTGACTCTGACTCCTATTTATCGTCATTCCAAAATAATTTTGGATTATTAATTGCCTTCATTTAAGCTTGAATAGTAAGCGTGAATCGGATGGAATTAATAGCATTCAAGGGACATAAACAATTTCACTAACATTACTTCCTGAAATAACTTTTTCCTTCAAAACATGTGTAGCAAAATCAGTCATAAGCATTTTAGTACCATTACAAAGGCTTGTTCACTGATCAATATTTCTTATGACCATTATAAGAACAATGACTTTTATTCATAATTCATGATTTGAGAGACCAAATGACCAAATACTGTTTAAGAACTCATGTAAATGCAATTATGCTTAGCTATGACTATTCACATCCTCTTTGCGTAGACTATCACCAAGAGCTTTTCAATTCACCAGGTATCATTGAGAGAATGTGATTGTTGACTTGATCGATGACTTCATATGTATGTGCTAGTATAACGCCCTCTTAAAGGTAAGTAGCATCTTTAAGATTTTGCAATAAAGATGGATAAGTAATACTTACAATGGATGCTAGTGGATCAATATATGCATTCCTTTATGAGTAGATCTTCTAGAATTTCAACAATGCCTTTCATATCATTAAGTTCACTAGCAATGCCATTGCCAACTCTGAGAACTCATTTGAAGAACTCTTTAACTTCAAGGACAAGTTCTTGTGATCCAATTAAGAGTCTTATGTTCTTTGTTAATGTTAGGACACGACAATGATCCCACAATTTAGAAGAATTGATAGTTGTGTGGGCAATGTCCTGCCCAAAAGCCTTTGAGATTACAGGTAAGATTTGCCTAAAGTCTCCATTAAATACAACCACCTTACCACCAAATGGTTGATTGACACTGTCTACATTTGCAAACCTAAGGACGTCTCACATTGTATGACCCAATGCTTCAAAACAAAATCTATTAACCATTGGAGCCTCATCCCATATTGTTAGCCTTGTTTGAACTAATAAAGCAGCCATGTTAGTTCCTTGATGAATATTACTTGTTGATGACTCATTGATTGTTAAAGGGATGCTAAATCTTGAGTGTACAGTTCTACCTCTAGGTAATAGCAAAAAGTAATCCCACTTAATGTAATGCTAAGAACTATTTGTCCAATAGAACGCAAGCCTATAGATAAGGTATTCCACAAGTATGTCTTTCCAGTTCCTCCATATCCAAATACAAAAAAAAAATCCCCTTTATTGCAAGAAATAGTTGTCATGATTTTTTCATAAACACCCTTTGCTCCACAATCATCTTTGAATGAAGACTGGTATGCGCATTTGCCAAGGCAACTTTGTTGTAAGCAAGTTCTTCCAAAATGAGATTATTTGAAGAATCAGTTTGCTCAAAATCATTGGAAAATGACATAAATGGATAGTTTTTTAGACTTTTCCCATTTGCTTGCAAAAAATTTTCAATTTGAAAGTGCATAATCTTTAAGCTGGTTATCTATTTGTAAATCTAGATGATAAAATATACATTGTGAAAAAAACTTAGAAATTATAAATTTGAGATAAGCATTAGGAACTAACCTGGATTTCATCTAAGAGATCTTTGTTTGTGAAGCACATCTTGAATTAGAATATGCTATGTTCCTTTTTGCACATACTTTAGATGAGACATGCAGTTGGACAATGAAAGCATTGCAAATAACTTCCATAGAATAATCACAGTACCCTAAACACTTGCTTTGTTAATAACATTAATGTATTCTTGGTCATCATCAAGCAATCCCAATGTATAGCATTCTTCTTTGAATGTCTTATGTTCAACATTGTTTACAATTTGAATATCTTTAAAACCTTTTGGGCACTGGCGCAATGGCAATGGAATTCTCATATAATACTTGTCATTTGATGGAGGCACATAAAATAGTCTACCAATTGCAAATCCTTTTCTCCCTTAAAAACCAATTCTTCACTAGTTTTTTTTTTTTTTACACAAATTCATTAGGAAACTATTTATATGTCAAGTTCCACTCCTGGGCAAATTTCTTATTTGTTAGTATAGGATGCCCTAGAGATAATTGATGTAATGACTTGGATATTACACATCTTAGTATATTTAATGAAACGTTATATTTTAGTCTTTTTATCAATTTAATCTTAAATATTTATATGCTTGATATATGTATACTATCTTGGATAAGGTCCTTGAAGTTATAATTGTATACAAATAAATTATAATGGAGATTGTGAAGATGTTTTGTACATATAGTTATAATTTCTAAATATCTTTAGTTGTGGAATAATTGAAAAAAATGATATCAATTATTCATGAAATCACTATATGTTATGTCACATTCTTTGGAAGAATATAGTAATCTCATACATTTTTTTATATGGAGATATTTGGACAAATATATGGGTATATATTAAGGAACATATGACTGGATTGACCCAACTTGAGAAATCATATGAATTGTTACCATGTGTTAATAGACTTCTCATATGAAAGATGGTGTACATAATCCTCAAATTTGATATCAACACAGTATCTTATGCATAGAGTTGAGTATTTTAATTTTTTCTAAGTTTGCACTCTTGAAAGAGTATATATGAATAATTTATGGTACACCATAAAGTATATGAGGGTAGTGATTAATCAAAAGAGAATTCATCCTTCTTGGTAACAAAGGACATATATTCTAAAGATGTTTTGACAATTGTGTTATGATCAAAATCATAGGCCTATGTATTGATTAATACAAAAAAGGATTTTTACGTATAATCAATTAAAGATACATAAAAAGAGTTTTATATATGAATAATTATGAGATAGTACATGATTAAAACATACACCCTAGGTTGGATGTTTATAGGGTTGACACTTGAACTATACCCTAAGTTTGATTTGAATATCAAGTGATGAAAAGGATTGGATTACACACTAACACCTTGTCATAAAAGGTTTTATTTCCAAATAAATCTATTCATAACATTTGGGTGGTTGTGATGCTTTGTTAGAAGCTAACTATGATTTATAAATTTGTTTGAACAATTTGGGGAAATTGTATTTAAATTAAAAAGAGTTTCAATTCAATTGATCTTGAAAAAGCTTGTAAATGAATTCATTACCAATATGCATGGAAGCCTAATGGATCAAACATAATAGAATCACTTTCATTCAAAGTCAAAGGAAAGTTAGAATGCAAATTGTTAAGAATTTAAAAGTTAAATTTGATTAATATCTTGGAAATTTAAAATGATTAATTAAGTATTCTAATGTGATTAAAAGTGTTAATTAACTAAAGATTTAATAATTCTAATAGAGATTATAAAGATTAAATATTAGTAAATTTCAATAGTTGATATTTAAATGTTGGAGAACATTTATATCAACACTGGAGGAGATCTATAATAGAAGAATGGTTCCTCACTTAAAAGTTGTTCTAAGTTAATTAAAATAATTAGAAAATAATTACAAAAGAGAGAGTTTATAAGTATGGATTGATAAGAAAGTGTTTGAGTGAGTTTGTTAGACACAAATGATGGAGCATTACGCTAAGGAGTGTGGGCTCTTTGAGCTTAAAGGGCTTCACTAGCCATGTAACCCATCCACTTTGAGTGAACAGATGAGCCAAAGATTGCCTTAACTTGTGCATCACTTATTAAGCCTCTCCACTTTTGCTTGTGCTCCAAACTCCTTTATTTAAAGAGGAGAAAGGCCAAACCAAATAACAAAAGAGTTTTAGGCCTAACACATATGTTGTGCACCAATTATCTCTCTGGGATCTCACTTATCTCTTTTTGCATTCAAACACTCAGCCCTATCCTAGTGAATATTGATTCCTTAGAGAGCTAACACATCTTAACCTGAGAGGTTGAATTTCTCATTCTACAAGTTACGTGAACTTTGTAGAACCTTTGAATAAACTTGGTTTGCGTAGATTACCATTGGTGTTGAATATCAAATATGAAAGAGTTGTCCGGATACAATTTGAAAGAGTTAATTATAAGGCTTATTTATGAAATTACTTAGAGATCAAACACAATGTTGGAGACCGAGGATTCCAAGAATAACTTTTATAAAGGTGTAATTTAAACTGTTGTCTTAAATTTACCTTACTTTTGAATTAATATGCAAACAACATGATTTGAATTTGAAAGAAATTTTTAAATTTTCACTACGCATACTTAATGCTAATAATTAGCATATTTGATATACTTAGATTCATTTTTCCAATAGTAGTATCAGAGCCTATGTTATTTTCTATTAATTCATGATTAAGGATTTAATTGTTATGGTAATAATAAAGATTATATGCATGTTGTAATTTAACTTCATAAGATCAAAGTTTTTATTCCAAGTGCAGAATTTTTTTACGATGTAGAATTTTTTCTATAGAAAATTTTTCTATATTCCAATGAGATTGAATCTGCACTTTTAAATGAAGAATACACAAGAGAGGAACTGACCAATTAGTTAGCTGAACAAAAGGTTGTCCAACTAACTAGCTAGCTGAAAATGGTGGCTAGTTGGATTTGGAAAACTTCTTACGGGATATAGAGCAGAACTTTAAGGTTGCCCAGATTTTGGAAGGGGATAAAGTAAGCATCACTAGTATGTACCTAACTAGTGATGCAAAATTTGGGTAGAGGACTTGCATGGAGGATGAGTATAGGGAGAATATTTAGACATAGGACTCCCTAAAGAAGGATTTGAGGTTCCTTCCCTGTAATGCATCTTGGCTTTTAATAGACATATTGAAGTGTCTAAAGCACAGTTGTATAATAAGGGATTACGTGAAAGAATTTAGTTCACTAATGTTGGATATTTAGAATATGTCAGAAGAGGATAAGCACAGGGTTGCAGTTGCAAGTGCAAATAGAACTGTGTAGGCAAGGGGTCAGAAACCTCCCCTTTCCCATCGTTATTATAGATGGATTGGTGAACTTTTGGATAGGACAACCTAGTGGGAATGAGAAGGAAAAATTGAAGGGCCAAGTCAAAGGCAAGAGTAAAGACAGAAACATAGATAAAAGGAAAAAGAAAAAAAGTGAGAAAGGGTAGTCCAGTACAGATGGAGGGTATCAAAGGAAGAAGGACCCTTGAACCAACAGAAGTTTCATTTGTAATGGTCTTCAAAAAGCTCGTGAATGTCCTAAACATGAAAAGCTCTCTACCATGATCACTGATAGTGGTCTAGAAAGTCCTGGATTTGATGGGCCATCCAGAGTTAGTTTATTGTAACTAATTAATACTTTGTGTTCAATCAAGAAGACATCCAGTAACAAACCCTTTATGTATCTTGATGCTTTTGTTAATAACCACTCTATCAGCATGATGCTTGACATAGGGCCACATATAATTTTATGGCTAAATGCATGGTGAAGTCCCTTAGGCTAAACTTGGAGAAATTTTCTAGTAAAATTAAAGTAGTGAATTTAAAGACACAACTAGTCCTCAAAATGGCAAAAGATATGGCTATACAATTAGGAAATTGGGAAGGCCAGATTGACTTAATGGTAGTTCCTCTTTATGATTTCAAACTTGGTATTGATTTTATTCTATGTGCCAAAGCTATAGTGTTGTCACAATTGGGGGGGATGTTGATTATGGATGAAAACAACCCTTTCATAGTTTTGGTCAGTGGGAGATCTATACGTAAGAGGAAGGTTGCATGCAAGATTGAGATAGTGTTAGCATTGTAATTTAGGCAATGCCTGAAGAAGGGAGAATGTGCTTACTTGGTAGCTATTTTTGAATTGAAGCCCAATAAAAAGTGGAAGTCCTTAATGTAATAGCCAAAGTGCTTGGGGAGTTTTGCGTTGTCATGGCCCCAGAACTTCCCAGAACTATATCTTCGAGATGTGTCATGGATCATAAGATTAAATTGGAATTGAGTGCTAGAACCCCTGCAAAGGTGCCATACAAAATGTCCCTATTAGAGTTAAAGAAACTTGGGAAGCAACTAATTGAATTGCTAAATGCAGGGTACATTTAGCCTTCCAAGGCTCCTTATGGTGCACCAATATTATTCTATAAGAATTAAGATGATAGTCTTCAGATGTGTATTTGACTATTGAGCCCTGAACAAAGTGACAATAAAAATAAATACCTTGTCCCTTTGGTACAGGATTTGTTTGATAGATTGTGTAAAGCCACCTACTTCACTAAGTTAGATTTAAGATCGGGTTACTAGCAGGTTTAAGTTGCTAAGGGTGATGAATAGAAGAAAATATGTGTAACTTGGTATAAATCCTTCAAGTTTCTAGTAATGCCTATCAGACTCGCAAATGCCCCTACCACTTTTTGTAACCTTATGAATGATGTCTTCCATGATTTCATTGATAACATTATGGTGGTCTATTTAGATGATATCGTGGTATATAATGAATCATTGGAGGATCATGTCTCTCATCTAAAGCAATTGTTAGCTAGATTAAGGCAACACCAACTCTATGCAAAAATAGAGAAATGTGAGTTTGCATAGCAGGAAATCATGTTCCGGGGCCCAAGGGTGTTAAATAAAGAGTGAAAATGGATGAGAAGAAAGTTTAAATAGTGTTGGATTGGCCTCCACCATCTAAGGTTTCTGAATTATGTTCCTTTCTTGGTTTGGCTAACTATTGCCAAAAATTTGTGCAACATTATTCCAAGACAGTGGTGGCCCTCACTAATTTGCTTAAAAAGGATAAAAATTGGTTGTGGTCAAAAAAATGCCAATAAGCTTTTAAAAAATTAAAAAATGTTGTAGCTAATAAACTTGTGCTAAGGTTGTTTGACTTTAAGTTGGCTTTCAAAATGCAAACAGATGCCTCTATCAAAGCAATTTTGGGAGTATTAGTTCAAGAAAATCATCTCGTGGCTTATGAGAGCAGAAAACTAAATGAGGCAAAACAAAAATATTCTACTCATAAGAAAGAAATGTTGACGACAATACATTGCTTGCAGACTTAGAGGGTTTACTTGCCAGGAACCAAGTTCATGGTGAAAATTGATAATGTTGCAAACACCTTCTTTGCCATTCAGGAGAAGTTTTCTCCTAGGCAGGCTTGATGGCAAGAGTTTCTATTTAAATATAACCTTTGGTGGCAACATAAGTTAACCAACATAACTTGGTTGCAAATGCTTTGAGCAGAAAGGAAGTGTAAGAAATTGTGGATGCACTTCATGGTGTCCAAATTAATTTCATTAACAAAATCAAAGATACAATCAAGAATGATTAAATGTATTAGAAATTTGTGAAAAAGGCACAAGATAAGGTTGTTTATAGGTACTAGTTAGAAGATAGGTTACTTCATGCCCACTAAGTGAGATTTGTTAATTTTGAATTCTGCTTGGTTTTAGCCAACTTCTTACTCTCAATCACTCATTATTTAATTTAGAAATTTTAGAACATAAAAGGGAACAACCACAAAAATACAAAGAATTCACTCCCCAACCTTTATTGATTCAATGTGTATACAATACATGGAATAAGCATAATACAATATGATTTTGTATTGCCAATGATGGCTTAAAGGAGCATTTATACAAGAAAGACAATGGGAATTATTACTTGCATGTTTGCCACATAGGCATAGATAGTTCACAACCTTAACTATTAGGCAACTGTAAGTAACCAAAGGTATCTACCATAGATATTTTCTGCTTCATTGGCTAACACTCATGCATCCTATGCAATCACATTGCTATCAATTCACAAGCTTTCTGCGTGCAACTTCCCTTTACCTATGTGTAATATCCTGAATTTTCTAAAACCAACTTTGATAACAAATAAGGAAATTAAAAATTTTGAGAAATTCAAAATTATAGATGTGAAGCTTAAAATACATTTTTGAGAAAAAAGATCTTAATCTTCGATAACAAAGATGGATAAAGTTAGTCAAAGATTACGATTATTCGATATTATATCATCATGGCAAAGTAAATGTGATGGCAAATGCATTGAGTCATAAGTCGACAAGTAGTTTAGCTTGTCCCTTTTCTAAAGGGGAAAGGTTGATGTACTCATATCCAAAATTTGAAAAGCTTGGTGTGCGATTAGAAATTCTAAACTAGACCTCGATTCTAGCAATATATGATCATATAGTTAGTGATGGTAGATCAAATTAAGGAAGCTCAAAAGCAAGATCTACAATACATGATTCTTAGACAAAAAGGGACAATGGAACCAAACTCACATATTATAGTTGACGAAGCAAGAGTGCTAAAGAAGGAAGAATGATTGTGGGCTCCTTTGAGTGTTTGCAGAGATTTGCTATATCATGCTGATAACTTGTTATATACGATGCACCCGGGTATGACTAAAATGTATCACAATTTGAAATATGTGTTCTAGTGGGAAGGCATGAAACATGATCTGTTGGAATATGTAACTGAATGCCTTACATGTCAGTAGGTGAAGGCAAAGCATCAATAACTGACAAGATTGCACCAATCCATTAAGATTCCAGAATGGAAATGGGAAAGTATTACAATGAATTTCTTAGTTGGACTACCAAAATAGTTGAAAGGTTATGATTTGATTTGGGTCATTTTGATCGTTTGACTAAATTGGCTCATTTCTTACCCATTAAGTCGATATATTCAAGTACTCAATATGTGCAAGTGTACCTTGATCGAATAATTCCATTGCATGATGTGCCGTTGACAATTAATTTGGATCGTAGTACTTAATTTATTTCTCACTTCTGCAGTCATTCAACAAGCATTAGGAGCTTCCTCTCCTGGGTTCCTGATAGAACTTGAGACTAGTCTAAGAGATTACTCTTTGTTGTGTCTAATTTCATCAATTATCACTCTCCTTCTTCCTATATAGAGTATGGCATGAATATCCTTATTTTTATTTCAATTTTTTATGCTGAATTGAGCTAAATTGGAGAAAGTCCATGGACATCTCTAGGGGAGATCACATAATACTACTTGATTCATGTTAAACGAATCCTTTTCATCATGCCATCTTCTACTTGACTAATAATTGAGATCATTTCATTGACTCATATCCTTGAAACAATTGTAGCAATGCACCAGTTTTATGGTGTGCTCACAAAAATTCATTAACACCATCATAAGTAGGCTTCTCTGGCAATAAGATGTAATTTCCCTTCTTAACCTTATTGAACTTCACAAACTTCTTAGCCATAGAGTCCACAAAAGCTTTGGCATTTAAGAGTCAATAATACTTTGTTTAATGATCCTATCCATAGTATACTTCATAACTATCAAGCATATTTGTCTTGAAGAGCCCTTTGTGCAATGGTAGGATTATCATCAATCATCGACTCTTCCTCTCTCAATGTCGGATCCAAGTTGGTGATTGCCTGATATGATTATAATGACTTAGTCCAATCCTCACAATTGATTCTATTCATCATTTTCACAAAAGTTAATTACATAAATAACGAAAATTGAGAAAATTACAATTTATGAAAGTCATCATAAATTTTCAATATGGATGTTTAATGTAGTTATACTATAATATTTCTTCAATAACTATGAAATTTCTAAACAATATCATATTAAAAACCCTAACACCAATGTGATATTTAAAATTTTGTAATATAATACAAGTGTCAAATATTATATTCCTAAAACTCAACACTGATAAGATATTTAGAATTTTAAAAACACAACACTTAACCCTAACCCTCATACTATTGGCACCAAACTACATTAATAATATCATATTGATAGATACATTGATAATTAACATAGCACTCTCTTATATATTAGACTAAATAATATAATTTTTAATAGAATTTCATGCAACTGGTTCCATGATAAGTGGATACACAATTTCATAAAATTCTGTGGCATAACATGAGTAATTTATAATTCTTACATAATAATTCCATACATATATATATTCATGTAAAATTAATTCAACATCCAAACAACAACATATCATACTAGAAAAATTTTATACAGTTTATCGACATGTAGGAATTATATTATAAAATTATCAGGCCCAAAACATAACAAATAAATTGGGCAAAAAATAATAATTTTTCTTTTCAAAAAATTCTATGAAAATACTCTAAAAACCCAGCTCAGAGAGTGAAGCAAAAAGGTGTTCAAACTATTGTCATATGGTGCATTTGGTTAAAAAGAAATGTTAGAATTTTTAGATATCAAGCTGAAACTAGATTTCTATTGTGCGATAGGATTTTGTTTGTAGCATCTCTTTAGTTAAAAGCTATGGTTACTTCATAAGGTTGGCTACATCTAATTGGCATAGGAATTGGATAACAGCTTTGTCTAAATAGGTTTTTTTTTTTCCTTTTTAAGGATTTCTTGTCTTATACTTTTATTCTCTATTTCTCTTCTATAAAAGTTTCTTTTCCAATTAAAAAGATTGATAAAGTCCATTTAACTTGAACTATGCAAAGCATGCAAGTGTGGGAAATAGTAAACAAGTTGAGCCTATTAACTTAAACATTATCATATATGTAATTGTGAGCAATAGTATCTGTAGCTAGTATTACTCCATAAAAGATTACTACAATATTATGATAATTAATTGCCAATATTTTCACCATAAACTTTCATGCACAAAAATAGGATTTTGATTGCATATAGCATGAATTATTTTTTTTCTATTTAACATATTGTTTAGGTATCCATAACTAGTTATATGCCTTCTTTTGCTGCTTAATCATCTTGCTAACTCTTCTAAGAGAATGTATTAATTATGGAAATAGCATTAATGATGTGGGATTTTCAAGTATAAGAGATCTCTTATCTTTGTTTGCTTTTGTTAACAAAAATAAATTGCTTAGAACTCAAAATCAGGGCTGATTGAAAGAGTAAATGCTTTGTTAAAAGAATATATGAGATACTATGTCACTGCAATTCAGAAAAACTGGGTAAACTTACTGGATATTGCTCAATTCTTCTACAACTTACAAAAATCCACATCTACAGGATTCATCCCCATTTGAATTGGCCAATGGGCATTAACCTATCACTCCATATGAAGTTGCTAAATAAAGAATCAAGGATAGTTGTCTTGCTGTATACAGATTGGCAAGAAACAAGCAAGAATTACTTGAGTAGGCCCACGACAATTTGAATAAAGTCACAAAACACATGAAGAAGTATGCAGATAAAGCTAGAAAACCCTTAGAATTCAAAGTGAGGGATAGAGTACTGCTAAAACTCACTCCACAAATTTGGAATAAAGATGAACAACATAACTGTTCATAAAGGTTTAATTCCGAGATATGATGGACCCCTCAAGGTAATAAAGAAGATTGGGGTGGCCACCCATAAATTTGATCTGTTAGACAAAATGAAAATTCACTTAACTTTCCATGTGATCCCTCCAGAAGCAGAACTGTGAAGACTCCTCCTACAATCTGGAAACAATTTGATAAGGATATAGAGAAGATCATTGATCATCGATGATCAAGTTAAAGGGTAAAGTAAGAAGAATATAAGAATTTTTTACTAAGGAAAATGGAAGGGATTGCCAAAAGCAGCGGCAAGCTAGGAAAAGAGTATAACTCTGTGACAATTTCAAAAGCAAGCAGACGCTTACCTTGAGCCCTACCAACGAGGGCATTGGCTTTTTCTGGTAGGGGTGGTTTATCTATCCCTTAGTTGGACCATGGCAAAAGAGGCAGTGCACTCAACCTTGGATTATATTGGGCTTTATGAGAACTTAGCATGAGGAAGACATATTAAGCAATGGCAAGGTAGAAGTGTGGCTGGCAAGCTAGGATGAGGCTTATTAGGGCTAAGACACTAAGCAGTGGGTATGACTACCAAGCAAGTGGCTGTGATTGAGGCATACATTATGAGCTGGTTGGCTTAGTGTGACGCTGAGATCTTGCTTGAGTATAACTATCTGAGTAAAATTTTAAGAAATTGTCAAACAAATAGATTATATAAAATCATTCAAAACTCTAAACCTTAGACCTAAAATTCATATCGATGAATACTTTTATAAATTTTTTGAATAATTTTTCTAGTTTTTTAAGCTTTTACTTGATTCAATGTATATAATTTGTTTATAAGAGAATACTATTGTATCAGATAAATCAAGTTCAAATGCCATTAATGACAAGTATACATCTAATTAGAAATTATAGAATGCATCCCTTTAAAAAAATACATAAAAATTGAAATTTAGGAAATGGTTATGTATACTTAGAGATTTTGTAATTTTTTTTTAAATTTGTCATCAAAATTACAATTATAAACACAGAATATTGCAATTGGTTTACAAAAAGTAATTTTATAAGAATGTTGTATGTTCGTAAAAAATTATAATAAGATTAAAATTTTAAACTTTTTAGCAAAAAAGATATAAAAGTTTTATATCAAATCATAAAACTCAAGGCCCTTGCATTACTTAATTTGTATACTTGTACGTTTACGCAAATAAAAGAAGGTTGAAGGTTAAATCTAGTAAGATTCCATTTACCTCATAAATTGTTGAAGAGGTTAAAGAAATCAACAAAATAATTTTGCAAACCGATGTAAACTAATATTCAAGAAAAACTAAAAAAGAAAACCATAAGCTCCTTAGATTCGGTTTTTGACGGAAATAACTTCCAAACGAATAACTTTATTTACTTGAGTATATAAAAATAAAATATTAAGATAATATAAAGCTTTCTGTATGTTTAATGTCATATGTAGGGGCGTGTGACAAAAAACATCTAATATTTTAAAGAAAAAATTATTTTTTATATTACCATGACATTATGTATAAATTTTTAATTGCAAAATATATAAATTATATGAAAGATCTTTACTTGTAAAAATAAAGAAGAATTTCCTCAAAAAATCACTTTCAAGAAAACAAATGGTGAACTAATTACCTGTTGATCCTTAGCCACTCGCAGAGGAGTTGGCCAATGGAGAGACAAAGGAAAACTTGTAAGACTATTGGACCCCATGTGTTTGCATATATGAATCTTGGATGCACATTATTTCTTTCCCTATTTTCCATTTCCTAAATAATGTCTATCCATAAGTCATAGTGCTAACAAAGCTATTAAATCATTTCTACTTTTTATTTCATCTAATCAAACAAACTTGTTAAATACTAAATTTGAGTGGAACTATAAGTTTTATATGTGATTTTCCAAAGTACCCTTATTCAGATGTCTCTCTCTTGTCAAAGTCAATCGTATCATAATTTACTTGTCTATTTACACTCATAACTATTTGTAAACACTTCTTATGACACTTTTTCTCTCAGAATTTTCTTATTCTTCCCATTAAAATACATTATAAAAAATTGATATAATCTTCTAAATATTAGAAAATTTGAATACTACTTTCGAGCTAAGAAGCATATTAAAAATAGTGTATATCAAATAAATCATCAACAAGTCTTATACCTTCAAAACTTTCACACACTGATCAAAGAACATCATGTTCTTTAATTGAATACAAGTGAGTCCCAATTAAAATCACAGAATATTATAATTAGAAATGAATGTGAAAATTGACATTCTATCACATTTTTTATGTGTGCCCTGATTTCTCATAAAATTTTAAAAGATATTTTAAATTTTGATAATAAAGTTTTAAAAAGATATTTTAACTCTTAATGTTTAAGTTTTAGTTTTTAATATTTACAAAAGCTTATATTAAAATTCTTCGTTTATTTTTGGCTTAACACAAATAAAAGGTCTAATAATCGGTTGATTAATGAATAATAGGAAGAATAAGAAGGATACATGAAAAAAAAAAAAACTAATGAAGAGTGTTTATAAATAACTAAGGGTGTAAATAAACAATAAAATTGACTTTTGTAAGGATAAAGCTTAAAGTTCATTTTAGGTGTTTGTTATCAAATTTTTTATTCAAATTATGATACATGTATTGACTACTCTATTAATTACTATTAATAATTATAATTTAAATTTGATTTTTTAATCGATAGAATGAGAACTCAATGACAAACGTATAAAGAATCTAAATTTTACCTTTTAAAAAAAAAAGTTGAGATTTTGAAAGAAGGATAGTTCAGGAACTAATGTGGAAAAGCAATATAAATAAACCTATTGTAGTACCAATAACTCTTTCCCTAGACTTTTCTATCGTTGTTCAATAAAAAATTTATATTTTTAGAAGTAATTACTCAATTAAGAATTCAATTAGTGCACATATCTCACTATTCAACTTAATTAATTATTCTAATTCCTTCCCATATTAGTGAATTAAAAAATTTTCCAAAACATAGAAAAATAATTAGGTTCCAATTAAATTGTTTACATATAAGACTTTGGTCCTATGTGTTCCCAGCATTCTTAAGTTCACAAATGAATACAACTAAGAGGTTCCATTGATATTTTGGTACTTATACCTATATACGTGTGCGTATGTTTGTGTGTGTGTGTGTGTGTGTGTGTCTATATATATATATATATATATCTCAAAGCTGCTGCGAAAGCATATCTTTTTACAAGGACCAAATTTAATCCTTATACATTAATCTCAGTAATAATGAAATAAGGATGCCGTAACTTTTCTGTATATGTAACATTATTTTGAAACATACATATGTCATACATCACACAATATTATAGCAACCAAAAGATTATTAATACTTTTAAAGTATGCATTTAACACACAGTCACCATGTATCACAAAAAGTAATAATAAAATTATTATAAGCATAAAAATACGCAAAGTAATGAAAATATGAAAAATGCATATATTCCAAAAGCTAAATATATGTGATTTCTGCTTAGCAAATAAATAAATTATTTGAAACTTAATTTTAAATATGTGCAATATTATAGAATATGGTTTCAAAAAATTCATAAAATGTTTTTTATTTTTAAAGAAAAATTATAATACCATATAATATGGATTATTTTAACAAAAATTTCAATTTTTTCAGAATTTTGACACTTATTCATATAAATATAAATATAAATGTTAAAGCAAATAAAACATTTTTTTTTAAAAAAAAGCTAAAAATAAGAATTCAAAAACCTCTAAAACCAATTCTAATTAATCCAAAATGTAAGAGTGTAGCTTTTATTTTTTAAGGTTTCATAGGGTGTAAGGTTAGTCTAATCCTAAACATTGTGGAAAGTTAAAATCAATCCACATAAGAAAAAAAAAAAGTTCAAATCAATCCACATATTCAAGCATGTCACTAGTGATAGAGAGAAAATGAATTTACTTTGCAATTACCTTATTGAAGTGAATTACCATATTCCAGTTACTCTCATATACAATACTCATTTTTCCAATCTTGGGTCCGTTGTAAAATAACAAGAGGTTCAAATCTTGAATTTGTTGGAAAGTAACAAACGGTTCAATGGCAATTAGATCAAGAAGAAGATAGCATTCTGAAGTTGTAAAGTGACACAAAGAAAGAAAGAAAAACTACCTATCCTTCCATCAGTTCATAGATCAAAAGGTCTAAATTTCTCAATTGTTAGCCTAGTAGTAAAAAAAGTAAATTATAAATAAATCATTGGGCTTTAATGAAATGGTCATAAGAAGATGTTTTGTTTCTCAATTTAATTCTGGAATGTTTATATTTCTCTAAATTTAATTTATCTAATCGCACTCAATCAAATTATTAACGAATTTATTAATGTGACAAAAAGAAAAAATGCTTGTGTTAATTAGATGATAATGTGGTACTTTTCATCACTTAAAACTAGCACCCACCTTTGATTATTTGGCAAAGCACTAATGGATAGACCAAATTGAGAAAAATATTAACATCCAAGACTAAGGTGAGAAATTTGTCATCTTGCAAGGACCACTTCATTAAATTATTCTAAATTCTTGTGCCTTTGATTCAATAGGCTCATTTAAATGTTACATTTATCCTTGTTTTTTTTACCTATATCAAAAAGTCTATTTCCATGATCAAATTATTCAAGTAATCCAAAAGTAGGCTGATCATCCCTGTTGCCATTGTTGAAGACCCAACATCATTTATAAGCTGCCATTACACATAATTTGAAAGATTACAAAATATAAGTAAAAGGTTAAACCCATTAAAATTTAATTACAAATAGATTCTTGTTAAAACTTGAAATTGCAAACGAATTGGATTCCACTTTTTTTCATGGTTCCAAATGATATAAAAGAATATAGCAACTTATATATGAAAGATTAACCTTAATCTTTTATGTTGGCCTAAGAAATGGGGAATATGAAACTATAATAACTTAATATTTCTGCTCTAAACATTATGAAAAAGTGATTGCTACCTCTAGATAGTTTTCCCACAAATGTAGCGTGTTTCAAGTGCTTGAGTCACTTTCCAACACTTTACATTAAAGGACTTTTTGTCTTGATCTAGAAAAAAAAAAGAAAAATGATTATCACAGAAAAATGAATAAAATTACTACTCTTAAATGATCAACATGTCTACTCACAATAAAGCAAAGGTAAAGGTAACAAAGCATTGTTTTGAATTCAAGTGAAGTTGCCATTCATTGTCAAATTGATCATAGCCCTTTGTAAGGATGGCAACGAAATAGATCTAAATAGACCTAACCCAGATCTGAACTTGCTAAAGACCCATCATCTCATACTCATTAGAGACTTGACTTGATAAGGCCCGTTTGGATTCGTTTCTTCTTCTTCTTTTTTTTTTTTTTTTTGCTTCTAAATGAGAGTTTCACCAGGTTTAACAATGCTCAGATGCATCTTAAGACAAACCCTTTCATATTTCAATTCATACTCTTGACAAATCACAAAATAGAATGATATGAAAGCTCAAAACATATGGCCACCAATTGCTACAAGAACCAAGAGGGATATATATTATAGTCCCAATGTATAAATAAACATAAATCAAATAAGGGAAGATCACTTTAAATCATCAATAGAGAAACCATAACATTAGTTCAAAAGAAACTAGAAAGGCAAAAATTAGTTACTTTATGTCTAAAGCAAGCAAGGCTAACAAAAAATGTTTCAAAACAATCAACCAGATTCTTTTCTTCACAATCAACTAGATTTTGTTTCTCCTTCTTCCATCATAATAAATTGAAAAATAAATGGCTAAGGAAAAGATATTCTTATAAATCATTTACGTAATGGTTCTAACCTATCAAAATGACAAAAGTTATCCAAATTTAAGCATCATTTTAAGTCAAGACTATGGACACAACCAAGTGTTGCAGGTAAGAATAATATCTTGTCTCAATGTCTTAGTGGAGGAGCTTATTATTCCAAATTTGGAATTTACCAATAGATTGGTTCAAAAAACAAATAGTGAGAAGCATAATGATTCGCACATTATTAATTTCTAAGGAAGTGATCTAGTCCTATTTGAGGTATATGAAACAATGTAAAGAACATAGGGCTTAGCAACGTCAAGCAATCCAAAGGAAATAAGATTATACAAGTATAAAGAGGTATCTTTAAAGAGAGAATGGACTCTAAAAGTAAAGGTAGACACAACCAAAAAAAGATGGAGAAAGTCATCCAAGTGAGGTAATAGAAGAATATAAATAAGTAAGAAGGAGAGTGTATGTTTTTTGTATGTATAATTTAAGTACTTACATTGCAATTATCTAAATCATTTTGGTCTTTTCCTCTTCTTTGTATAAATTTGATACAAGATCATGTCATCTACCCTTCTAAGGATTCCTAAGAAATATAAACAAATTACAATTGGTAGCTTCAACTCAAAGAAAAACAAATTTTTAATTATTTTAGCTACACTACAAAAACAAAAATAATAACAAATATACAATAAGCAATTGCATTACATTGTAAAATTATCAGTGTTTTATTGTCCAACATAATGCATAATACAAAGGCTTCAACATTTTGTGTTTCTTCGTTCTCATTCTTGTGTTGTACCAATGTCTAATATTGAGTTAAGCAATATCAGTTCCTCTATGTCAAGTTAAGACCAATGCAAGGAAGCCCAAAACCAAAGTTAGTGATCATATAATTAGAGTAGAAACTTGAGAAAAATTACATATCATACTAAAACATTGAAATAATATGTACTTAAAGAAACAAGTTCAGTTTAAAGATTCTAGTCCTTCTTCTTGCATCTCTTGACTAAGAGCGAGTTATTCACACTTGTTTTGCTCAAATTAATACAAATACAAAAGTACATGTAAGATTTTCAAATTCCACAAGACATGGGAGATTTTAAGATTTCTCAAGACTTCAACTACCTATGTTTGTCATGCAAAAATTTAAAAATCCACTCTTACTTACCAAAATAAACTCAATGCTATGCATGAGAAATGAAAAGAATAAGCATACATTCAAAAAAAAAAAAGAATCAAGTTATTAAAACAAGGGAGAGAATTCAAGGGTCATCAAGTATCAATAAGGTCAGGCAAAAGCACTCAACTTTCAAAATTGCTAAAAGGGACAGTTTGTTTGGCAACATTGCAACAAAAATAAAATTGAAACATCAACTTCCCCACAATTTTAGGTTGTGAGTTATTGCCCTCAAAAAAATTGATATAAATTAAACCTCCAATCTAATTTGAATTCTACCTCTTTTTTAATTTTTATTTTGTTAAGAAATGAATATATGGCGCCATGAAAACATATTGAGACTCAATGAGGTCTTTGAAAACTTGTAATGTGGCATATTGGTTTTCTCAAATAAAGGGACAAAAGGCTCAAAACTTTATTATCTACCTAATCACCTTCCCCATCGTTCTTCAATGCCTACTTATATACAAATATTCAGTCATCAAAAGATGATACTTAAGGTTTGTTATGGGGTTTTAGAAGGTAAACTTCTAACTTATGAAAGAAGGTTTCTCAATACCCAAAATTTAATGTCAAGGTTTCAATGTGAATCCTAATTTTTTTTTTGATTTCTAGTAATCATTTGCTCATATTTCCTTGTGCCTTCATTGTTTTTCATATTTGAGTACCACTTTTCCACCATATTTTCATTTTGCATAGCCTTTTCATAGGAATCTATTTCCAATGGGATGCTTCTTCATTTTCACTTTTTCTTTTCCCTTTCAAAGTTGTCATTCATTTTCACTTTTCTTTATCATTTTTAGCTTTATTTTGTTTTCACTTATTTTCTCTTCATGCTTTCCTTTTTTTCAACATTTTTCCTTTTCATATTTCCCTTTTATTTTCACTCATTTTCTTCTTATAATTGCAAAATTTTCTCCATTTATCTTCATTCTTTCCTTTTCACTTTCCTTTCCTTTCAAGCTTCCTTTCTATTTTCACTCTTTTCTTTGTATTATTTCTTTTTCTCTCCTTTTCTTCTTCTTGTACTTAAGGAAATTTCTTAAATGATTGCTAAAAATGAAGAATTTTATATCCTTATTGTCCCATAAGTATCTGTCTTATCAAGGATAGAAAGGATTTTAAGGCTCAAAACCTTGACAAATGATAGAAAGTATTTGGTAATAGAAAAAAAAATTGACCCTTTTTTAATATTTGAATATTTAGCGCAAAAGCACATTGAAGCACTACCCTTAGGAGAAATATTAGTTATAAATGTTAAGGAAAGAGCACTTCTTCAAGTTCAAAAAGGGTGACTAGGGTTGATAATCCTAAATAGCTGGAACTTGGAAGAATAAAAATGCCTCATATCATTGAAAAAGTTTGCTTGTAAAGGTTATATTTAATTTGCTTTTATTTATCTGGAAATTGAGGCCAAATCAACATCATATTTAGATCCATCTTCATTCATATCAATTAGAGAATGTCAAAGAAGACACCAACATTTTCTAGATATATGTATAAGGTCAATGGCAAAGATGATGATGAAGAGGACATTTAAAGCGAAATCAAATGGAAGAAGAGATCAATAACAATACATATATTTATTGGATGAATGACAAAGGTGATGATGAGAAAGACATATAAGGTGAAAGAAAATGTAAGAAAAGATCAATAAGAATGCAAATAGATATATTTAATGGGTGAATGGCAACTATTATAAGGAGGAGGAATGATACAATGAAAGCAAACAGAAGAAAAATTCAATAAGAATACAAATGAGATAATGTGATCACTTCATAAATTATGTTAAATAAGATAAGGTCCAATATGCAAGTTCTAGTCTCTTTTGACTTCACCTTAATAGAACATTAGCAAAACAGGCATTATCATTGAAGAAAAATATAAAAAAAAATCTCAAAATATCTTTTTTCACAAAAGAAGGATCATTAGCTCACAGTGTAAGATCAAACTAGATAGCTTATTCATTAACCGCTTTTGCAACTTAAAATACATGAAAATATGTTTAAGAAGTTGAATAGACTAATAGGTACAATTGAAACTTTCTTGCTTTCACTTTAAGTATATTTTGCAAGCATTAAAAAATTAAAAGCTATTTCCTACTCAAGTTTATTTAGATTTTTTTTGTTAAAAAAACCTGGCAACATAAAACAATGTAACCAATGAAAAGGAAAATCTTAACTTAATTGTAACACATTTTTCATCATCCGATCCATCTATGATCTAAACTTTCATTATTCCAGGTCTCATCCCAATCCTATAGATGTTCATACCAACATTACTATACCAAAAGGTAGATATGTCAAAGCAAGTTTTAAAGGATAAAAAAAAATAAGAATTTATAGAAATCTAAATAACAACAAAGCAAAATAGACAAAACAAGTATTTAATTTGAATTTTGTTTTGTCACTTTCTTCATATTGTCGTTCTCTTTTATTTCCTCTTATTTTCTTCTCTTTCTTTTATTCTTTCTCTCTTTTCTTTTCTTTTCTTTTCTTTTCTTTTTTTTTTTGTTTGGTAAATATTCTACTTTCCTTTTTCATAGTTCCAAAGGATGTATAAAATATTATAGCAATTTATATACAAAAGATTAACTTTAAACTTTTCTGTCAATCTGAGAGAGAGGGAATATGAAACTGTAATATCTTGGTATTTCTATTTTAAGCATTATGAAATGATTATGTCACCCCTAAATAGTTTTCTCACAAATGTAGTGTGGTTTGAGTGCCTAGGCCACCAGACATGCTTTCTTTCTAGCACTATGCAATAAAAGACTTCTTGCCTAGATCTTAAAAAAAGAAAAGCAATTACCATAGAAAAATTGATAAAATTACTACTGTTAAATGATCAATATGTAGATTCATAGTAAAGCAAAGATAAAGGTGTCAGAGAGTGTTGTTCTAAATACAAGTTAGGCTACCACTCGTCAAATTGATCATAGCCTATTGGCTCAAGAACATCAAAGAGCTCATCAGAATCATTCAATCCCATCAAACTTGCTTAATCGAAAGGTGGTCTGTCTACTTCATCTTCCTTCATGACATCCTCAGCCTTTCCAATCTCTTCAGGAACTTTAATCTTAATAGCCTCCTTTCTTCCCAAAGGCAACAAAAAAATCTGGTATCAATGTATTACTTAGGAATTCAGGCAAATAGTTTCTTACTTTGGCCTTAAATAGCTGCAATTGCTCAAAAATTGTAATAAGTATAAGATTTATGTATCAAACTATCCATCTGCCAATAAATACATTGAACAATAAGGAGTTATCAAATGATATAAACACTTGCAACTCTCTTAAGCATATGGATAGTTATAAGATCTTGCAGAAGAAAGACGTAGATATAATTTTCAAAACTTCTAATTAATAACAAGCATGAGTTTTACAAGTGACTGCTTCCTATTGTTCACAAGAGTTACAAGTCCACCACTTGCCAAATATCGAGATGCATAATAAAGCAAATTAAAAGTCCATATGAAGAATGCAATGGAAGTCCTATTCAAATCAATAAGAGATAAATGAACACAAATTAGTCATAATTATGAGCATTATAGGGAAATTTATTGTTGAACTCTGACAAGTTTTAAACTTTTAAAGCTCAAATCTATTTTTCATTTATTCTGGACTAGGAAAGTATTTTTAAAATGATACTAAAACTATGGTTCAAATAACAAAAGTTCGAAGGGAAGAAAAAAATAATATTTCATTTACACTAATATTTTCAAACTCAACTAGATTTAAGTTCAAAGAGAAGAAAAAGATATTTCATTTGCTTCAATCAATCTCAAATTCAAAGCATACATTATTTTAAGACAAGCATGAATGTAGCCTCTTTCTAGAGGACATTTCTTGTGATAAACAGAGGGGTATAATATAATTGTAATAGAACAAAGTAACAAAAGTTTTAAGTTAGATAATAGTAAAATTCAAAAAGAAAAATCCTTTGCAAAATACTACCATATGTGCCATCATGCAACAATACAACTCAGGCTCTAATATGAGATAACTATTGATCATCAAAAGTAAAGAACAACAGAAAGACATAAAACTATCAGCAAAAAAAAAGTTGCTTCTCTTTCTCAAACTTGAACAAGGAAACAAGCAAAGTCTACTTATAGCAAGCCAAGTTATAAAGCCATTAACTGGACCTTTATCCAATTATATTACACATTTTGAGGATTAGGACTTTAAGCTTAGGCGAGCAACACAAGCAGCCAACATAATTAAGAGTAGTCTACCATATGCAAACTAGCAATGTAACTTGAAGAATTTAAAATGAATTAATAAAGACATGACTGTCACCCATATAAACTATTTGTCCTTATTAAGCGAGATTAACTGCAAAGTATCACTTCCTCACAATGAACAATAAATGCTTCAAGTATTATACAAATAAATTACTACATTTGATTCTCACTACTCACAAAGCCCACATTCTAGTAATTCCAATTAACCAATGAGGGTGGTATTTAGCTATAGCCCACTTCCATAAGTGTATCATAACATCTCATGCATTAGGGGAAAAAAAGGACTTCTTGATCTCCTTATCTATTCAAGAAATGATCATGCAATGAACTTCAAGACATCATATCTTAGTACACAATGACACACTTAATAAAATTGAATGTGGATCCATGAACAAGCTCCCTTAAGCAATTTCATCTTTTTGGCATTAACAATTCAGTTTCTTTCTTTTTTTTCATTCTCCATTTGCCTTATCTCTTTACCAATTTACCTTTTATCCCTCCACCAATTCATATGGCCTTGTCAAAATAACATTTCAATACATTTAAAGGTCCCCTAAAGGATTTGTCCAATGGATCCACTCCCGATTTCATATACAAATCAATAGAGAAATCACATAATTAGCATTCAATCATCTAGCTCCACAATGCACATAACATACTAACAAAGCTAAGCATAAAGGTACACTTACCTTAACTCTTTTGATTTCCAAGATTTTCAATGGTTTGCACCATTAATTCCTTTCTAACACCTTCTTGTAAAGCAATCATTCACATTCAAGTCTGCAATTCAAAATAATTTGATAATGCAACATTCTTGCTCAAGTTTTCAATTCAAACTACTTTGCTCTATCACAACAACTAACATGTCTACCTTTTCTGATAATCATGTTCATAGCATTTACAAGGTTTTCAACTCATATTCTTCTATAATTCAAAATAGCTATAACACATCATGTTCTAATATTTCAATTCTACATAATTTTTTATTCTCATAGCCTACTTAATGAATGATCCCACACTCATCCCTTTTCAATGACTATGTACTTCCATAGTCATACATTTCAATTAATCAACAATTCCACACTCAAACATCATCATGACCAAATGGGTTCCTATCTTCATTTCAAATTGGCTAATGGTTCTACATTCATACATTAATAATAAGAATTGGTTTCATGTATGGCATAATCTCAATACATACAAATCAAACAATCTCATTTAAGGCAAGTTATAGAATATCAAATACTAAACACAATTTTAGCCTACTCTTTATTGCAAGAAACTATATATTTTATAATTTCAAAAAAGTTAAGTAATCTACTTGACTTAGGCTTAGACTCTTGAAATTGGAATTTCACTTCTAATGCATCCCACAACCACTTATATAATATAACTTTGATATTTCATCAATTCAATTAACCCCAAATCACCCCCATTAAATTACTAAAATTTCATCTAAAGATTATGGAAAAAATAAACTACTATGATCAATGATACATACCCAATCCTTAAAATTTAGTAGAAAATTCACCTTGCTACTAGTTGAAAAATGAAATCCCCAATTGTCCCAAATAATAAAACTCATCAGTTATCACTTTGGACCTAAGGTTTCCGTACAATCCCTAACTCACAAGACCTTAAAATTTCTAATATAGTTATGATTTATAGAAAAGGTATATTCATTTATACTTGGAGTTTGAAGCTCAAAATTTGAGCTGATCAAACTCAACCAGCCGTAATGCCCGAATAAGGCACCTATTGCTCTGGTTTAGCTTCTATAGAAATGTTGTTAGCTAAAACAGCTCAATGATCATTGAGCTTACACAACTGAGGGAGAACATCAACCATTCACCGAGCTATTGGGAGGAGCAACCGCACTAGTTCTTTCATATAGAAAGACATTAAGGAGAGTTTGTTAGGTAGATAGTATATAAGGAAGAGAAGGAGTGTTCAACTTTTGGGTATTTAAAAAAAAATAAAAAAGAGAAATTTTTTTAACTTTTATTTTAGTAGGCAACTTTGATCTGGAGCAAATTGTTTGCTAGTCATTAGGGTCAATAATATGCACTTCCTCTAACTCTTCCTCTAACTTAGTATTCAACTTTCTCCATCATTCATCCCTTAAGTCTAAGTTTTTTATAGCAATGGCCTTCCTACATTTCGATATCTCAATTTAGGCTTTTTGGGGTTCATCCTCGTCTTGTACGACTTCAATTCTTAGGCTATTGAAGTAGTAGTGGTGAGTAATTTCTTAATCTACCCAAACCTACCAACTCCATTCTTGGTGGGAAACTTCATTAGCAAGTGCAGGGTTATCAAAATAGCCTTTGTTTTATTGAAGCTAGTTCACCCTAGGATGATGTTAAAAGCAGAGTTTCCTTCCTTCACCACTAAGAATTCAATGTTAATGTCTCTGTAGTAGTCTTCTTCACCAATTATCATTTTCAAAGTGATACTTCTTTCTACTTCTACCACCTTCCTTAAAAAACCAACTAGAGTTCTCATTTATAGGGTAAATTACTGGTAAGGGATCCTGAAGGCTCTAAATGCATGTTTGTGAAGAATGTCGGTGAAGCTGCCTCAATCTACCCAAATCCTTTTAACAATCCAATTATAAACCATGGTAGTTATAACCATTGAATCATCATAATTTCTTATGATGTCTTCGTAATCCTTGTCTAAAAGGGAAATTACTAGGGAGTGCTCGTGGTTACCCGAGCAAGCCTTTTTGTTGACATTTATTACTTTATGCATAGATTTCTTCCTAGCATATGCCATGCTTCCTCCTCCTGCAAATCCACTAGCATCACTTTGATG
This sequence comes from Saraca asoca, assembly GCA_026873985.1. Taxonomy (NCBI): domain Eukaryota; kingdom Viridiplantae; phylum Streptophyta; class Magnoliopsida; order Fabales; family Fabaceae; genus Saraca; species Saraca asoca. Next base: position 3,170 of record JANHAO010001796.1, on the reverse strand, counting down.
ATGCCTTCTAAAGGTAGTCATTCCTCATGATTGCAAAGATCACATCTCTCTATGTTCATCTCCCTTTTGTTATCTCAATTTTCTCTCATATCCCCACTCCTAAGATCATCTCACCCTCCTTCTCTACCTATGCCTTGGATGTGATTACCTTTGTAGAGATAAGTGTCTAGTTAGCCATAATATAGTGTTAAGGGCCCCCAGCAGTAGCACAGTGGCCTTGAAAACCTCTAAATGGTCTTGTAGATTAGAAGTTCCATTTACTATTCTATGTGAGTAAGAGCCTCAAAGATAGATGGTAAAGGAATAAGCATGATGTCTAGTGTAAAATGATGGATTTCTTGGATGGGTGAAGGCAATAATGTTGGTGGTAGGGTTTACTGGTGATAAAAACCATGGTAAAAGCCATATTGGTATTCATGGTGATGAAACTCTCCTTTCCCTAATCGGCATTTCTACCAAAGGCTGTTCCAAGTTGTACTCCTTACCGAGATATTATTAGTTGTTTTGGGGCTTAGGTTTTTTGCCCTTGTTTGCCTACTATCATAGGTAAAGCCCCTTCCTTCTTAGGTTATAGATTTCACTGACAAGTATTTGACATTAGAGTTCCCCATCAATGTTCCCTTTGACCTCATTGTCTTTATTCTTAAAGTTACAAATTCTAGGTTATAATGGTCATAGGAGAGTGGTGGTGGAAGGGAGGTTCCTCTTGATTGGTCATGATGGCAGGGAGTGACATGGTTTTCGTCATGATGGGTAGAATTAGCCACCGAGTGACTCATTAAAGCTATTAGGGGATTAGGGCTATGATGGCAAGTCTAGTAAAAGTGGATAGAGGTTCTTTAGGATGATGGTGGCCTAAGGTTCTTAAGACTCCTCAAATAGTAAAAAAAAAAAAAAAAGCCCACAAACGGCACTAATGATAAATTACTGGCCTATAAGGTATGCATAACAAGCCTACACAAGGAATATACATTGATGACGGCCATTAAATGGTCACTGAAAGATACTCTAATGCTTAAGTCAATAAACTAGTAGAGTACAAGCAAGAAACTTATGAAAATGTCTTAGGGTTTTGAGGATATACCTGGTATCTTTATATAAGCATATAGCCATGGGTAAAAAAGTCCGGTGGACAAATAAGCCTGCATGACTAGCGGTTGGTATGAATTACTAATATGACAAGGAGGTATCATCTTGTGTGTACATTTAAAGGAATGATGGCTAGGGACATGATCATAATGAACCATGTGTCAAATGTTTGTTAGATTATTCATGTGCCACACTTGAGGGCAGTTATAGGCATGATAGAGATCCAAAGGTGGGTGTTCCAAAGTGTCATGGGTTAATAGCTTTCTAGCCGAAATCATGCAGCAGATGCTTGCCACTCTTATAAACATACCAACCTTCCAACAAACTTGAGTCACACTTGGATAGACATACGAGGTATTATAGAATATGCACAACATGTCTGAAAGCAATATGAGCAAGTAAACTAAAGCAATCAAAAAATCAAGCCTCAAGAATTCCCCACATAAGTAGCATCTAGTATACAATAGGCAAAAATAAATAGACAATCAAATAAGGAGAGGAACAACTCTTTTATATTGATACATGCCTCATTACATAAATTAAAGTGGGTAAGGGAGGCCTCAAGCCAACACACTCCTTTAGACTCCAAGACTAAGTGCCAATGAGCCTCAAACGAGTACTTGATAAGGCCCCATTGTGCCCCTGATGTGCACCTGACAAGTTACTAGCATATCCCCCCTAAAGAACATTTTAAGCCAAAGGCCATATGGTATAAGTAGACATACTTTTTGTGAGTTTGACATAAAGCCTTTTCTCATAACTCCAGGTAAAGTTTTAGTGACGTGAATCTAAAAATGCAAGGAACATAAGTATGTGCTTTTTGACTGGCACTAAACAAGCGAACCTTGCTAAAATTATAGAAATACTCCTGAAATGGGAAAAAATTGGAAAAATAGTATATAAGTTAAATTGTTCCCAAATATAAGCCAAAAGGCCTTTATACAATGCTTGATTTTTTTCATAAAGTTTCATGTCAAACCAAGCAGATTTGACCCCTTAAATCAATCACAAAGCTGACTTGTGATATTTTCCCCATTTAAAGAATGTCAATGTCCTTATTGACATCTCAATCTGATACAACTCCCATGAAGGTATTCAACTTACTCCTCTTGAACTACTCCCTTAAACTTTTCATGAGGGTCTTCAGTCAACTCCTCTGAGCTACTCCTTCAACCACTCTCAGCTTATCTTTTTGAACTAATCCACTTGAGGACTTTCAAAACGATGACACCCTTAACCTAACATAGCATTAGGACAGCCTTCAGTCTACTGCTTATCAGCTCCTCCCTTAACTTCGTTTAAGCTTGTCTCCTTGAGCTAGCTTATCGAAAATAATTCTACCTTTGCAAACTTGGATAAGCTTCCTGGTTGCCTCCATAGACTTTAGTAAATTTCCTCTAAAACTCAAGGATTTTGCTGCCTTTATAGACTTTGGAATGAGCTTTCTCTAAAACTTGAACTTTGTTGTCTCCGTAACTCAGATGTTCACTACCTCCACATTTTGCATGTGCTACCTTTGTAGCTCTCAATTTGATATCTCTATAATTTGTGCACATGCTTAGTGTTCAGGATTCTACTACCAAAAATACCCCATATCTAATGCCCATACATCAATGTGAGACATAAGACTAAGCCCTTGGTTCCAACATTGCTTGCGTTGGGTTCGATAATCCCTCACACTTTGCTATGACTTCAATCAAATCCTCTAACCTTCTTTGAGTTAATACTCTTGTCACGACCCAATTCCCGGGCCCGTCCCTTTCCTTCAGGAAACCCCCTACGAGCCTTACCATGCGACATTAATGCATATAATTTCCATTGACCAATCAATATAATTTTATTATTTCTACCAAAAATTCGGCAGAGTTTTCTCTATTTTTCGGACATCTGGCCACATGGCCTACATTCAAACAAATGGCTACACGCCCATCAAACCTGTATAAACATAATATATATAGATACGCAGTGGCCCAGACTACACAATAACTACCTACTGGGCAACCAGACAACATTTACAACACATGCATATGAAATCCTATCCAACTGCCAAATCACATCACCATTTATACCTGTCAATCTCC
>JANHAO010001795.1:0-31496 GCA_026873985.1 Saraca asoca | reverse complement strand
TGGCTGCTTGAAAATTAATGTTGAGATCTTGCTTTCACCTTGCATTCAATTGTTTGTCATTTCTTCTCCTTTCCTCTCTGTGTTGTTTATGATTCTAAATTGAATGGCTTCATTTAATTTGGATGATTATATGATTATTACTTAATAATCACTTATAGTAAGAGGATGGTAGAAACTAAACGATGCATTAAGCTTTTGATGGATTGTTTGCTTGGTTGAGTTCTGGTTTCTTAGGGTGATTTTGGCTTAATTGGATGCTTAATCTATTTAACCTTAATCAACCAAATGCTAGATACATGTTTAGTAAAGGACTCATTAATCATTTCAAGGCTTCTTGTTATGATTTAAGACCAGAAAATATGATAAACAATTGGATGAACATTTAGTGATCAAGAATATATTAATCTCAAGTTTAGTTAGTTCCCTTGGGTTGGTTCGTTGCTTACTCTTGTTTACATTCCTACAGTGCTATCTGCTGTTAGATTAGTTACTGTTAAACCCTTCTTCATTTTTACCTCTTAATCTGATTGCTATTATTAGAATGATCTAAGGGCTCGACCCAATGTTGCCTTATACTACAAGTAGAGGGTAGCTCTGTTATAAATTTTCTAATTTTAATTGGATTCACCAACCATTCACTCATATGGTGGGAGCAACACTCGCTCTAAAAGTCATCTGGTCAAGGTATTATTGGACAGCTGGCAGTCACTTTCACCCCCTGGTCATTTGATCAATGGGGTAGGGACCTGTTAGGACCTTTCCAAGTCACACCCAATTAGTTAAAGTATGTGATAGTGGTGATAGACTATTTTACCAAATAGATGAAGCAAAACCACTTGCAACCATAATTTCAAATAATGTGCAAAAGTTCAAATGGAAAAATATCATTTGCAAGTAGAACCTCTAAAAATGTGAAGCTTAATATAAGAAAAGTACTAACAGCTTATTGCAAGTATCACCTCCCTATGGTACTCATATCCAATAATGGTAAATAGTTTGCCAGTGGCAATTTCCAAGAATTTTGGCTAAAGTATATTCATATTTATATGCCTATTGTGAATGTATAAATCTCACATATTTCAAAATGAAGTTAGGGATAAAACAAAAGTTCACCTCTATGAGAACCCTCAATCAAATAGGCAAGTCGAGCTAGTGAACAAGATCATCCTTGATAGACTATGAAAAAGATTGGACAAAGCCAAAGGAAGGTGGGTCAAGGAGTTGTCAAGTGCTCTATGGTTTTACAAAACAACTATACATTCAACTATAAGAGAAACTCCTTTTAGGCTTACTTATAAAAGGGAGCCATGCTTCCAAAAGAGCTGGGACAATACTCTAAATGGAGAGAATAATATGAGCTACAAAAAAATGAAGAAAAGAGAAAAGAGGAACTTGATATACTTATTAAAGCAAGGGAAATGGCTCACCTTTGAAACAAGCGGTATAAAGCAAAGATCACCCTGATTGCAAACAAAAGATGGAAAAGTAAAACATTTGTGAAGGAAGATTTATTGTTGCGAAGAGGGGATAAGATGCAAAAGGTGCAAATTGAGGGGAAGTTAGCAGCTACGTGGGAAGGGCCATTCAGAGTACAAGAAGGCCTCCTCAATATGGGCTATCATTTGGAAACCGTTCAAGGAAAGCCTCTACCTTGAATGTGGAATGCAACATATTTGAGAAAGTACCATGTACAAGTTTAATCGTGTAGAACAATGAATTGAAAAGGCTGATTACACTATTATGTGTTCCAAAAGTCTGAGCAGATCCTTCAGCATTACTAAAATCCAAACAAATCCCTTGGTACAACTAAAGCTCAAACAGACCTCTCGACACTACTAAAATCCCTAAGCAAATCCCTCAGTATAACTAAAGCCCAAGTAGACCAGTCGGCACAAATAAAATCTAAGAAGATCCCTTGGTACAACTAAAGCCTAAGCAGACCCCTCGACACAACTAAAATCTAAGCAAATCCTTTGGCATAACTAAAATCCATGTAGACCCTTAACACAACTAAAACCCTGTGGCACAACTAAAATCTAAGCAGACCCTTCGATACAATTAAAATCCAAGTAGATCCCTTAGTACAAGTAAAGCTTGAGCAAACCCCTTGACACAGCTAAAACTTGAGTAGATCCCTCAACACAATTAAAATCTAAGTAGACCCCTCAACATAAATAAAGTACAAATAAATCCCTTGATACAATCAGAGGATCATATAGACCCCTTACCATGCAACAATGTTCGAATGAAGGCAAAAGTAAATCAATGAATAGTAAGTCATTGAAAGTCACAAAGCCTATTGGAACCATTACTAAACACCAAAAAAACAAAGCAAAAAAAGAGCATGAATTCATGATGCCATTATATAAAAGGCAACAACAACAATCTATAATAGTAAAACACGTTTAAATGGACGTATGATTTTTTATCGATTCTTTAAAAAGCTACTCCTGAGGCTTACTCCTATCTTCAAACTTAGAAAGGTTGCATAAAAAAGATCAGTAATCATTGTCTATGTCAACAAAAGGACTACTATTTTGACACCTTGCTGCAAATTCCATGGAAGCTTTTTGCTTAGGTAAAGTCGAGACGTTGACACGAGCAATATGCAACTTGACCCAATTAGAGGGAGAATCATCTATAACAATCACCTCGAGCACTGGTCTGGACCGAATGGACGACAAGGCAATGGGTTCCTGCCCTAACCGAGGTCATGAGCAAGTTCCACCTGATCATCTTAGATTCATCTTAGAATGTTGAAGCTAGGTCGATGAGTAACATGTAAACAAAGTAAATGTTTCACAATTACAATACCAATTTCTCCTAATAGATTTAAGGAAATTAGTAGGTTTATAGAAGGCATAAGCATGTAAAGTGAGGACAAGAGAACCTTTATTCTCAGCATTTCCATATGAATAAAAATTTGGGAGCACACAAAGTAGTATAAAAAACTCACTAAGTAAAAAGAAAACCCTAGAAATTAGAAAGGCATGCTAGGAAAAGCAAGACAACCCAAAAGTAGTGAAAGTGCACTAGAGCAAGAGTGGTATTATTAGGAAAACTCATTCATTTCTTATATAAGTGACCAAGTGATCCAACAACTGCAAGGGATCCAAGCAAAAAATAAGGATGAGAAGATGATTTCCCTAAGTTCCAAGGCACCTCGAGAAGGAAAGCTCCTAGGGAATCTCAAAAGTCCTCAGGAAAAAGATATACTACAGCAGCCTCAAGAACTTCAAGAAAATTTCCTATATAGACTAATTAATATTTTAGTTAGCGAGGAATAATTAAATGGGACATGGTAGGTAGCCCATTAGAGGCTTAGTCAAATGGGGAGATCATTGATTCCAATATAATAAAGTCATCTAGCGAAGCAAAAGAAGGAGCTACAAGGAAAAATACATATACAAATATCATGCAAGAAATAATTCAAGAAATAAGCAAGATTATATACAAAGAGTTTGAAGAATTAGCATGAGAACAAAGTAAATTCATTAAGTTAGTCGATTGACATAGTTCGTACATACAAAATAGAAATAACAACAATAACAGAAAGAAATAAAGTCATTACAACAAAACTAATAATAAAATGGAACAAGCAATGGCCATAAGCGACACCCCAAGCAAATTTAATCTTTAGATAAGTCCTGTAGAATCTCATCCAAGGTCTTATCCTGATCAATCCTTGTCAGATCAAGCGTCAAGCTAGGATTAAAGTGTTGAATTTGATGAACGACCTCTCCAAACCCAAAATGAATCATAGGAAAGGCCAAGTCCTTGGCCTCCTTCATGACTTTTTGGAGCCTATCTTCGAAAGTTGCCTCGTTGTCCTTTCAGGTTTATCGCTTAACCTCTGGCTGCTTCACCAAGTTCTCATTTTGTTGTTGCAAGGTATCTGCAAGCTTAGCCTTTGAGAGTAAGCCATCCCACTCCTTTATGAGCTCCAGGACACAATTAGTCAAATCAGATATGCTATGGTCTCGATCAGCCACCTCCTTTATTTTGACCTCTAGATTGCTTTGTAGCTTGGCCACAATTGCGAGGTTAGTCTTAGCCAACTCTTTTTCACTCCTGGCAAAAGAGGGCACTATGGTTAAAAGAGCTATAGTCGAGCAAATAATCTGAACAGTAGAAGACTTCAAAAGGTGCAAAGGTCCAATAGGAATTCTTTTGTACAATCCTTATCAACTGAAAAAAGTAAATGATTGCATAGAAAGGCACCATGGTCAATGTTCTTGCACCATAAGCTATCCACAACATCAAATGGCAAGTTATCCCCTTTGAGCACTACGATCGGCTCCAACTCTTCCCAGGCCCCCACTTTGACTTTCTTAGCTATAGGGTAGGGGCCTCAAAAGAGCTCCCTTCTTTGCCTTTGTTGGATTCTTCAGAGGAAGCCTTTCACTTCCTTGATGATAGGTCTTACTCTAACCATAAGCAATCTCAAGTCGATTAGAGGGGGAGGAACCACAAGCTATGTCAGCAAGAGGTGCTGGTTCAAGCTGAGCAATGGGAGGCACTATTGGCTTTTCTCTAGCACTCAAGAATTTTGGCTATATACTTGTCCACCATTTTCTAATGATGGATCTCTATTGCTTCATGATTCAACTAGTAATCTACAAGCAATAAATACAAAGGTTAAAAAGATGAAGTCGAATAGCAATGATAAAGTAAAGAGAAAGTAGCATATGAAAGGTCAACTTTAAGAGCCGTGTTGGTGAGCTTTAAAAGTCACGTTAGTCAATCGTGTGAGCTAAGGAGAGGTGTTTAGGTGTTCTCATGGTGTTAGGTGATCCCATAGTGTTAAGTGATCCTAGACAACTAATCTAGAAAACTTGAGTAGTAAACCAAAACTATAGTAATTAGAGATAACTCTTAGGAATAATGACACATCTAATTAAAAAACTATCCTTTAAATCCAAGGAACTAATACCATCAACGTCTAATCAAGAAACCAGTCCAGAAAAAATTAATCAAGATATAATAAATAGTCAAGAAATAGTTATTTCTAATATAGAACAATAATTACGTAACTGGAATGTACCTAGAGTACCCACTCAACAAATTTACAAAATAAATACTTTTGATAGTTTTCAAGATTATATTATCAAAACATGTTAACAAAACTTAAGTATTCATAAGACTTATGATTCAATACCCTTTCTTTCAAAACATTTAGTAGAAGAACATAAAAAATATTATAATTATTTGCACATGAGATTAATTCAAGTAGTAGCAAAATCTCTCCATAGATTAGGTATAGATACTCCAATATTAATAGTTTTAAGAGATACTAAAGCAACAACTTTAAAAAATTCAATATTATCTTGTTTACAATCAAATCTTCATAATAGTCCTATTTATTTTAATTATTTTCCAGATTATACAATAGCTTTAAATAATCCAAACATAGAAGATTTCTTAAGTTTACTCATGAAAACAAAATAAAGAACATGGGTGGAAGGTACAAAACATGTAGACATAATTTATAGAATTTATTATAAAGTCAATGTCAATAATAAAGGTTTAAAAATTTCTCCAAAATACGAAATAATATTAATAGAAGCTAATACAAGAAATTCTTCAATATTAACTCTAAAACCTTTAAAACATGATTGAATTTCATTTATAGAAGAATGAAAATTACTAGAACTAATGCTTCCAAAATATGAAGAAAGTTCAATAATTAATCAAATAATTGAAAATTCTCTAGGAGATGTAAAGTTAAAATTTCAAAAAAAAAACTCAAAATTAATAAAATCTAAAAATTATAAAGCTTTTTCAAGACATTCACCTACAAGTTTAGTAGATTCAACTTCAACACTAGATTTGGATCCATTGAAACATATAGATCTAGAATATAGAAAACCTCAAATAAAACTTCAAGAAATAAATTATAGTAAAAATATTTCAAAATCTCAATATAAAGTCGAATATGCTTCAACACAGGAACCTACATTACCTACATATTTAGAAATGTAAAATCAACTCAATATGTTAAAAAGAGAATTTAAATTAAGCAAGGAATTTTTTTGCAAAGAATTTTATTTTCAAAAAAATAAAGTAAAAAGAGAATAGTATTTTTCAAATTTCTCTCCCAAATTTCTAGATTTATTAAAAAGAATATATTACATTACTTTAGAAAATCATGAACAACATATATATTTCTTTAATTGGTTTGAATATTTTTGTGTAGAAAGAGATATTAAAAATCCCTTTGTCAAAACCTCTAAAAAAGATATACAAAAGATGCTTTAAAAATTGAAACATTTAAAAATAATAATAATAATAATAGTGAGAAGAAAAAGTCAAATTTTGATGAAAAAAAAGGTGACTGAGTTCAAGTTTCAAAATCTTATGTAAATATATGCAATAAGACTTCTAGTCTTCCAAAACATGAAGAAGTTAATAATAAAACTATATGCAACAAGACTTCTAGTCTTCCAAAACCTAAAGAAGTAAACAATTGAACTATAAGAAAAGTCTTCACTAAACAATCAAAAGGGAAAGACCAAAATAATGAAGTAGAAGAAAAACCCTTCAAGCCACTTTATGTAAACAAATTCAAGAAACCTTCCAAAAAGGTAGATTCTTCAAAATATACTACATCAAATAAAAGTTTAGACAATTTAGTAGTAGGAACAAATAATAGTAGCAATACTTCATCTTAAAAAAACATAAAATCCTTGTCAAATAATTTAATCTCTATTAATAAGAATATTTCAAAAAAAATAAACAACAAAATTTTACAAAAGAAATATTAGATGAAAATAAACTTCAAAATTTTCTTAATATGCTATAAAAATCAAAACAACAATGGCAAACCTCAATAAATAAAATAATTATAAGAAATAATCTCCTTTTATAGGATATAAAATTTGAACATTTTGAATCCTCAATAATTGCTTCCCCATTCAAAATACTCCCATCTGAAGTAGAATGTCAAAATAATATAAATCTATGACAAATAAAAAATATTCAACATCAAAACAATTATTCAAATCATATTCTTCATACAATAGTAATAAACCTTCAACCATTATAAGAAGAGACATAATTGACAAAATCTCAAAATATACTACATCCATTTTGCTGTTCAAAATCTCAAAATTCAAGATTCTCTACAAAAGCAAATCCATTATTAAAGAAGGTGCAAAATTTTCAAGATTCTCTATCAAGCAATTTCATTATTAAAGCTTATGAAGAATAGAATTTAATATCAGTTTCAAGTTCAAAATTCAGAAGTGAATTCAAGAAGTTTTCAAGTCTAAAGGCTTATCAAGAGTTTATAAATAGAAGGCTTTTTAAGATTTTAAAACACAACCAATTTTCTACCTTCAAATTTGCTATCACAACAAGATTTTCAATCATGCCTCTTGTAACCCTTTTCCTCTCTTCCTCTAAAAAATTGTAATTTTCTTTTCTATTGTTAAAATCTTGTACGTAAATTTAAAGGATTAATAATATTTTTGTAAGTTTTTCATCCAATGTGCTCATACTTTCAATTACTGCTTTAATTTCATATATTATGATTTTCATAAATTTTATTACTATACTGTCATTCTGCTAAATTATTTTCAAGTATGCATTATTTTCAATTATTTTTAACATGTATATATTATTTTTTATAATCAAGACATCAATCCAAAACTCTCTAAGCAGCTCCATCTCACTTGGTATCAAAGTCTTGTGAGGAGAAAGATAGAGTGTCTAGTTAGATTCTGTCAAAGTTATTGTTAAACTGTCAATAATTGCAGTTGTCGATTTAATATTTAAATATGTATGTATGTGTATGTATTATTAATATTTCAAACAATGTGAAATTTTTATGTGCAAGAAAAACACATAATTTCAAAATGTGAAATCAAAATCTTAAGAAAAAGATTAAATATATGATTTTTTTATTTATTTAATTAATTATAATTATTAAAATTATATTTTTATTTGAGAAGTACACATCTCTTAGTGTAGAATGATGCTACACACATAATTATTATTTTTACAACTTAATATACAATTACACAAGTGAAAGTTTTGAAGTAAATTGACCAACCCATTTTAAAATGAACATGACAAGCTTGTTTTAAATTGTGCATATATTTACTTATAAATAGTAAAAAAATTTATAATAATAGAGTAACAAGTCACTTAATAAGTTGGACTAGAAATGAAACTAAGCAAGTCTAGTATAACTATTAAGCTATGAGCTTAATACGTAGGTTCACTAAATAAAAAACTATGGGCCTTAACCTATGGCCGGCGGTCTTGGGTCACCAAATGGCCGAACTTTTTTCCTTTTTTTTAAACAAAATGGACTCCCTCAATCGCAAAACCTAGGAGTGAAAACACTCCCGCAGCCAACACCAGCGTCTCTCGCTCTCTCTCTCTCTCTCTCTCTCTCTCTCTCCCTTCACCCGAATAAGTTTAGCTCGTGACGCTGTGGACTGAAGCCAGAGCTTCGTCTTAACCTAATCTCCAGGTGAGTGTCTGCTACACTCTCCAGCTTTGGGAATTAACAAAAAAAAAAAAAGGGAAAAATTTAGATAATTTAGAGTGAGTTTGAAATCATTCCTTGTTCTTGTAAACCAGAAAATTGGGAAAAACGGGTAAAGAAAAATTTGAACTGGTAGAGGTAAATTAAGCGACGAAATTTTGAAAGAAGTAAATTAAGCGACAAAATTTTGAAATAAGGCTTCGTGTGAGTTTGGAAGAGAACAGGCGAATGATTGCATGTTAGCGTAGGATGACCGGTCGCCTTTCTTTTAAACCGTCCTTGAATAATCTGGGGAAATTTAGAACCAAGGCTAGTGATACTAGTGACTGTGTATGGTTGCTGTTTGGATCCGTAGTGTTATCCTCAATCAGTTTCTTGAAGAAAAATAAAGTAGATATTGAAAATATATGAATTCTTTGTTGTATTTAAGTTTCTGTTATATTTGATGGTTTGAAATTGACTGAGAGGTTCGGTAGCAAGAGGGGAATTGGCAGGATCTTTTGAGATAGTGGTAAGTTCGAGCGCTAAAAACCAGGATTTGTGGTTAATAGTTGATGCATGGTAGAAATTAGAGAAATTTCTGTAGGTGTCTATTGTGATTGTGTAGGCCGAAGGGCCCACTGAAAGTAGGCAGCATCTGGTCCTTACTATCTGCATTGTGCAGTTTGTGCTTCCTGGTTTGAGTTCTGTTCTAAAGAATGAAAATACATGTTGTTTGTCTCTTAATATCTCCAATTTAATTTTGAAAAATTTTGTTCTGTTTCATACGAAAAGTTGATTTCTCGTAGGATACAGTATGATACTCATATGTTCCAGTGGCCGTGACGAGGGTTTTTGGGTGATATGTGTGGCATTTGGTTGTAGTTGATGGAGGGTGGGAGTCGCAGGTTTATTTATGGACATGGGAAGGTTATTTGCTGTAAAATTGAACTTATGTAGGTTCTTGTTGTGGAATCATCCTCCTACACCAGGCCTCATTAAGATTTTATTATTATTATTTTTCTCGAAGTTTCAATTTCATCAGGTTGTTATAACCAGGGACAATGTAATAATTGTCTCTCACTTATTTGTGTAAAAATGATGTGATAGATAATTCCTATCTAAATATTTCTTTTATTGTACTGTTTGAACTTTTTAGATTGACCCAGAACTGCCAGTCTAAATATTTCATCAAGTTGTTTGAACTTTGGCTGTGGCTATTAACAGTGAAGAACAAGAATGGGAGGTAAGAGAAACAAGAGTGACGCAGAGAATAATGATGATGAAAAGTCCAACAAGAAAGCCAAAACGGAGCTGCTTCCTTCAATGATAAAGAATAAAGAGAAGAGATCAGAAGTGCACACAAAGCTTAAGAGGCAGAAGAAGCTTGAGAAGCGGAAGAAGGCTAAGGCTCGCGAAGCTGCTGAAAAGAGGGCTCTCGAGCTCGGTGAGGAGGTCCCACTTTCTCACTTTTGGCTAGACCTTTTTTTTTTTTTTTTTGAAGATTGAATTTTTTTAAGGATTTGATGTGTATGATATTCTGTATTGGAATTCATTTTTATTGAATCAAAGTGTGTTTTTGATTATCTTTTGTTTTTTTATTTGTTGGGTTTCTGCAGCCACCAGAGAAGAAGGTCCCTCGTACCATTGAGAATACTAGGGAGTTTGATGAGACTGTTTGCAAGCCTGATGATGAAGAGGTCTGCTTATAATTACTCACTTTCTTCTCATTAGTTTTCACTGATTTTTGCATGCTTTTTAACAATGCATTTAACTGTCTTCCATTTAAATTTGTAGTCTTTTGCTTTTAAGCGGACTATATGATTGTTGCCATTTAACTTAACATCTGATGAGCATAGACATGACATCCATTCTTATGAAATAATAGTTGGTCTTGACTTTTTAGTTTTGTACACTGTATTGTTTATACCACTACCTCAGCGATGTGAAAAAGTCAAACTTATTAATTGCTATAGAATTAGAGATGGTAATTTTATCATCTTATTTTTTGGAGTTGATGAATTTGCTTTAATTAGTCTCATATCTGGAGAGGAGATATTTGCAAAAGAAAAATAGAGGTAGATGAACAGGTGATTTCAATCTCTGGAATTGGTAAATGTAATAATAGTATGCTTTGGGTAGATAACAAGTTATGGGCTGATATATGGAAGATAGCAATACTTGTAGTGATCTTAAAAACTCTGTCTGGTGGTTTAACTGGTTTCAAACAGATCATGGATTGTGGCTGGCTTCAAATTGATCAAAACAATTTTAAAGTAGAGAGAAATAAGAGATTTGCTTCGAGACTTGGTTAAAGATAAATTATGTGAGCCCCAACAAAGATCTTTCCTTGCTCATATATGGTGATGCTGATGGGCAAAGTGCGGGTTGGCAGACAATGTTTTGATGTAGACAATACTATTTAAGATACTTTGGCAGAAGAAGATCTATGTTATGTGATGATAAATGTGGTGCTATTTTTTTTTTAAATATAATTTGTCTCAAAGAAAGGTATGTAATACATGAATTAATTATACAAGCTTGAAAAAACTCTTTAGCTAGCATTGATTTGTTATAATTATATGAATGAATTTTTCTTGGCCATTAACTATATGAATGATAAGACTCCTATTTCTTAATGTTAAAAATATTCTGGATTGCAAGTGGAGTTATATGTGTTGTTTTCAACTATGAACTGATTAAATATTTTTGTTGGCAGCTATTTGCTGGAAATGATGCTGATGAATTCAGTTCAATTTTAAAACGGCATCAAACTGCCAAGATATTGATCACCACTTGCCGTTTCAATTCAACAGTATGTATTTTGCATTCATTGTAATTGGAGTACAACGCCAACATTATAAACATATTCTCTATCTTTTAAATTCGTTTTTTTGTAAGCTATTTCCAACTTTTAGGAGTATTATACAAGTGGGGAATTTTCATGTTTACTTTCTTATACTAAATTGTTCATATATTTTCGTTGAAATATGAGTTGATCTGCAGAGGGGACCTGCGTTTATATCTGAACTACTTTCAGTTATACCAAATGCACATTACTACAAAAGAGGAACCTATGATTTAAAAAAGGTGCTGGGTCTCTCTTCTCTTTGTTAGCAAGAAACAAGGAACCAAATCCATTTGAACTTTACTTTCTAATTTTGATTTGGATTGCAGATCATAGAATATGCAAAGAAGAAGGAATTCACCTCTATTATAGTTGTTCACACCAATCGCAGAGAAGCAGGTGGGAGCACTTTTTGCTGAATGTCCTGTAGGATTTTTTTATTAACATTAGTGACAGGCTTTTGTTATCTCTTTATTTGTTCATTTTTAAAATTTTGGTGTTTAATGATGTTAACAAGTATTTTAATTATTTATTTCTGTGAATTGTAGATGCTCTATTAATCATTGGCTTGCCTGATGGTCCTACTGCTCATTTCAAGCTTTCAAATCTTGTTTTACGCAAGGATATCAAGGTCTGGTGTTGTTTTACATATCAAACCTCCTCCACTGTATTGGTAGACAATATTTTGCATATTTTTTGAAGGATTGTCTACCTTGTTCTCTCTAAGTTTAGAAGGGACAGTGGAGGAAAATGTTGGGATAGGTTCAAGAGATGCTTCCCATGGGAACTTGTCTTTTTCCCCATTTCTGCTAACCATTCCCATTGGAACCTTGGGATTTATTGTTCTGTAATTTGTGTTGCCATTATTGGATGATTTATTGACTACACTGGATAAGAAACTTGGGGTCCTATTGTCTTTAACTTCTGAGTTCGCTGTGGTTATAGAAATCCACACTAGATAAAAATCAGAGAAATTTTGGTAGATAATATTACTAACTCTTGAAATTAAGCAAGGCTTTTTATGTTGACAAAAGGAAAGTACTTAATTTTTTCATCTGATGGCAGAATCATGGAACTCCAACCAATCACAAACCTGAGCTTGTGTTGACTAATTTTACAACACGTCTAGGTCATCGTATTGGAAGGTTATCTTTGTCTCTTCCTCTATATTCCTTATGTTTCTTCCCTGTAATTTATTGACATTTTGTCACATTCGAAAAGCTCTTTGGGCATGCAGTGTAGAAATAGGATAGGCCCATCTTACCTTATGCTAAAATTTATTTTAATTAAATGGTGGGGGCAATGACAAGATTTGAACCCTTGACCTTTTATTCAAAAAAGCTTTAATACCGTATCAAGCGTCAATTGACCCCAAAAGTTTAAGCCATTACAATGCGGCCCAAGAAAGGTTTTATAAATATAATTCTATTGATATTCATACCTGAATTTGTATTTTATGTTATGATTATGTGCATAAGCTTCAAGGTGCCTTTCAACTCTCCCTAATATGTTTATTTCTTTTCTTTAATAGATTAATACAGTCAATTTTCCCCCAAGATCCAGAGTTTAGAGGCCGGCGAGTAGTCACCTTCCACAACCAGAGAGACTTCATATTCTTCCGCCATCATCGGTAAGTATCCATAAGGTGGAGAAGCGATTAACACCTTCATATGTTTTTTAGCTTTCTGTTTCCTGATGTGACATTTGCTAATTTATTATATATGGCAGGTACATTTTTGAAACCAGAGAAAGTAAAAAGACAGACACTAAGGGTAAAAAAGCCAAGGATGGTAAGGGTGAAAATGTTCCTGAAAGCAAAACTATTGCCCGTCTTCAGGTGTGTTGGCGCTTTGCCCCATACTTGATGTTTATTCTTAACTGATCTCATGACTTCATATTCATGTTTGTCATCAGTTGCATTTTTTGTTATTTATTTATATATTCATCAACTAGCCTTTGCACTAACTTTATCTTATGCATGCAGGAATGTGGCCCTCGTTTCACATTAAAGTTGGTTAGCTTGCAGCATGGAACATTTGATACCAAGGGTGGAGAGTTTGAGTGGGTTCACAAGGTAATTTTACTTGTTAGACAAGTCTGTTCTATATATCTTTTTTTTCTTTTTTTTTTTTCTGTTGTCTGCTTATATAAAGAGCATTTTTTTATTCTTTTTGACTATAATTGTCATCATTTTAATGTTTTCTTGCCTGTCATATTTAGCCGGAAATGGACACAAGCCGGAGAAGGTTTTTCTTGTGAGTTCCTTTAAGAACGCTTCTTTTTGGACATCATTTACTATGGTTGGTGTTTCCTGGTGGTGAGGCTTGTCATCTTTAACAAGATGTTGCAATCATTCAACAACGCTTTCCCATTTGCTGGTTTAATTTGATATACCTATGAATGTTAGTGATCAATTTTGACATCAGATTCATTAGAGAGAGGAGAGAGTGAGAGCTGCTTGCAGATCTTGCTTTCATATATCTTGTAATAAGCAATAGCACTGTTATATTTTAAACAGAAAGGTTTTCGCCATGCACTGAATGTTATTTATGTAGTGAGCTGATTCTCTCAGGATATTGATGTTATCAAAATTGGTACGTATGGGCATTGGCCATCTCATCCTTCTAGTTGGATAAAAGCATTAACAGTTGTCCAAGCCTCAATGGCTGCCCCGTTTCCATAACAATAATGATTTCTTGATGATTAGATATCCAAAAAAAATAATTAGTCACATTTTAATTTAATTAGTTGTTTATTATATATTTAGCATAATTTGACTTAAAATTGATTTTATTTATTCATTACTCGACCTACTCATTTTAATAAGGATACAAATCAGTTTTTTGAAAACTGGATTGGACAATCTAATTGATTCAATCACTAATTGTTTAATCACTAGTATTTTCCAGTTTAAATGGATCTGAAAAATTATTTTAATGGTGATTGAAAATTTGATTGGGTTTTTAAAAATTGGTTAGAATTTTTGATTTTAGAATTTTTTTGGTTGGATTGATCTAACAAATCTATATAATTAAAAGTTAATAAATAAATTTAATACTTAATTGATTAAAAGTTTATTAGTTTGTTTTATTTTTTTATAAAATAGAAGTTTATATTTATAATATGGTTAATTATTATTTAATTTTTAAATAAATTTAGATAAATTTATATTTATAATATCATTTATTTCGTCTATTGATTTAATTGATTTGATCAATCAAATCATGATTTAATAACTTTTTTAACTCATTATTTAACTCATTGTTTGATTTAATTTTTAAAATATTGATACAAACAAAACAAATGTCAATAAGTATAAAAGCGGAATACATATATAATTTTCTTACTCCAAATTATGGGCTGTGAACTGACATATCACCTTTGAGTCGGATTAGAATTATAATTTTGAAGTTCAAAAAGGCAGTTCAAAAAATTTTTGTAGTTATGAACAAGGTGATGGAATTGGACTTCACAATGGCAACAAGTACTTGTGTTCAATTTTTTTTTTTTTTTATGTAATTTGAGATTTTAGTGAGCTTTTACATTTCATCAAACCAAGAAGTTAAGTTCCGGCTGAATCTTCTACCAGTAAATCACCTTTGCAATTGGAGTTAAATATGAACCCGAAATGAGAGAAATGTAACCGAATTCAATGTCAAAATTCAAATTCAAACTTGCTATTGAATTCAATTTATAGCTTCAGATCCTCCATTCACATATAATTTGTTAGTTGTTGGATTTCTTATCTCTCTCTTGTTTTCCTTATTATGAAAAAACATTTTATTATATCAATTTTTTTACCTTTCCAAAATTCTAGAGATTGGAGAATTATATTCTGTAAGCCTTTTACTGATAAGCACATCAAATTTAAATCTAAAAGAAGTGAACTATATCAATTTTGCAGGTTACTCCTAATATACTTCTTTTTTGCGGTTTGGTTCCTGACATTATTATAATGCTATTGTTGACGTCGGATTTCGGTTTGTGCGGAGAGTCCTAAAATCCGGCCAACAAGAGAGAGTTCGGGGATCTAATACTGCTTCCGAAGTGCGATCTGAGAGGAAGAACGAAAGAGAGACGTGATGTTTTTAACGTGGTTCGGCCAAATCTGAATGGCACTGGACCCTACGTCCACGACGGAGATATTATTAATGTATTAAGAAATGATTTTAGCAGAGTTTCTATTTACAGAGTTCCGCCTCCTTTCCCTTCTAACAATGCAATCCTATTTATAGAGGAAGGAGGAGTTACATGCATTAATTATAAGCTATAGTTGTGTTATATCAAAATGTAATGAGAAAGACAGTAAAAGACTACAATTTGACTGTTGCAGAATGTAGGTTGCGGGATGCGTCCCCTGTTGTCGGCTGTAGACTTGCATCTGTCTGCATCCGTTGCTTGGCCCTGCTTTACCATGCGAGGTGCTAGGCATCCCGAGTAGGGATTCCTGGCTCGGGGTTGTCATGGGAGCCGCTGTAGTGAGCTTGGTGCTGCTGTAGCGAGGTAGCGGGCTTGAGCAGGATAGTCGGCTATTTAACGAGCTGGTATTATGATCACCTCGCTGCATCGCTGTCTTACGACGAGCGAGGCGAGGCTTGCTTTGCGAGATGGTATCGAGATGACTTCGCTATGCCGTTTTCTGTCGAAG
Source organism: Saraca asoca (assembly GCA_026873985.1). Lineage (NCBI taxonomy): Eukaryota > Viridiplantae > Streptophyta > Magnoliopsida > Fabales > Fabaceae > Saraca > Saraca asoca. Next base: position 15,527 of record JANHAO010001795.1, on the reverse strand, counting down.
GGCGAAGCGAAGCTTGCTGGGCCCCTTTGGCAAGGTGAAGGGCTCGGCCTTTGCCGTGCTCAGGGGCTCATTCTCTTGAAGTCATTTTTTACCTATAACATAAGCCCCCCAACTCTCGGTGTACTTTGCGGACCGGGAGTTATAAGTTTTTCGAGGCTTGATTCATATCTTCAGTCAATGTCCTCCCTTGACCGAAGTGTCATATCAGATGTCATTTTATTCTGCATTAGGTCATGCTTTCGTCTGTTTGTCATTTTTGGCCGTTAGCATGGCGTCGTCGCTCGTTTCGGGCCGTTGGATGAAGATCAGGTCAGATACCTTCTAGATTCTTCAAAGGGCCAAGTGGGTCTTTTTATAGCTTGGGGCACCTTCTCTTTCATCTTAAAAGTTCGATGGAGGGAACTGATGAGCCTTCTACATTTTGGTGTCTCGGCTTCCGGCGAAGCTTGTCGAGACATGGATGGCCTGTTGCAGAATGTCGGAAGATATGGATAGCCTGTTAAACGTGGCTCCGTCACAGGATCCGCCTGGCGGGCTCCTAGGGAATCTTATGCTGATCTCGGGCCACCTCCTCTGGGCGTTGCTTGTGGTGCTGCTACCTAGCCAGCCAACTTCTATGACTTTTTGATTTGCTCTGGGTCTGACTCAGGGGGACGCATCGGAGGAAAATAAGCATGAGCAGCTTGGAAGTCATTGTCCTTCCTACAGGCACGAGCTCAGTGATCGACTTTTTGCTCCTTCTTGCAGGAATGGTTGTGCCAGGTCTTTGAGCTTCTTGCCTTTATTTCTGCACTTCTTCTTTTAATGTAATTTGGCCTCGCTGGACGAGGTCTTTTTGCTGTATGAGCTTTCCTTTCTTTTTAAATGTTGTATCAGATGCTTCGTGCACCGTTGTATATAAATTTCTGACAATCAATAAAATGCTCTTTTGGCCAATTAGCTGCGCTTTATTTTTCTAGTTGCTCAATCTATTGTAAGTGAGGATGGGGTTGCATGCAAGTTGCGTCTGAGAAATCTCATTCGAGACATGAGAACTTGCCCACATGAGAGCTGCCGGCGGTCAGTTGTATGAAAGCTGCAACGATTTATTTTTAGCATTTTTGTGTTGTAGTGGGCCGGTCACTAAGATTTTGTTTTGTTATGGCGAGGTGAAAATCATTCGTCGAAGTTGTTTTGTTTTCATTATGGTGAGGTGAAAATAATTCGTCGAAGTTGTTTTATTTTCGTTGTGGCGAGGTGAAAATCGTTCGCTGAAGTTTTGTTAAGGCGAGGTGAAAACCATTTGCCAAAGTTTTGTTGAGACGAGTTGAAAACTATTCGTCGAAGTTTTGTTGAGGCGAGGTAAAAATCGTTCGTCGAAGTTTTGTTGAGGCGAGGTGAAAACCGTTCGTCGAAGTTTTGTTGAGACAAGGTGAAAACCATTCGCTAAAGTTTTGTTGAGGAGAGGTGAAAATCGTTCGCTGAAGTTTTTTGTTTTGTTATCGGGGAACTCGCTCCCTTGGTTGTGATTCATGGAATGTGGTTCATTTCAGATGTATCGGCAGAGTAGGCCCTATGCCATCTCACCCCCGGATGAATCTTTGCAATGACGAAGTGAAAACTTTCTATCTAGACAATGCTCGGCCAATCCCAGTTTACATTAATTTAGCATACAACAGTTGATACAATTAGTCACCATTAACAACAAATGAGCATTACAGGATCGGAATATGGTTTTGATGGAGGGCTCAGGCTCTTGGGTGAAAACTTGCTGAGCCTATTGAGCGCGCTATCCAGATGGTCGCACCACATAATCCTGTAATCAGCCTTTTCTGATAAGGTCTTCTATAGCGTCTTTTAGAGCTTGACATTCTGAGGTGGTATGTCCAGCCTTATTGTGGTAGGCATAAAATCTGCTTGGATCTCTGGACTCGGTAGTGGCTCTCATCGATCTGGGCCTTCCAAAGTCCTCATTGTTCTTTTTCACGATAAAAATTTTATCCTGTGTATCAGACAAGATGCTATAGGTTTCGAAATGGCCTTCGGGTCGTCGAGACTTCGCCTTCTTCACAAGATGAGGAGTGGGGTCATCATGGCTCTTGCTACCCCTTTTTTTATTCGTAGTGGGAGCACTGAGGCCCGCTCTGTGCCTGGACTCCTCTATCCTGAAGGTTTCTTCCTATCTTATTTGTTTGGTGACCCGTTCGTAGAGTTTAGTGAAGTCTCGGGTCAAGGACTTGTAGAGGCTTCTGTACAACTTGTTGCCTTTGCGAAGCCCTGTGAGATCGCTGTCAAGATACTTTCCTCGGAAGGGTCTTCTACTGAGTTGGCCTCATGCCTGAATCAGGTTATGTAGTCCTTGAGCGACTTGCCCTTACGCTGGAAGATCATTGCGAGATGGCAAGGGCGTGCAAGATGTTTTTTCAATGTCCAATATTGATCGATGAATTTCCTCGAGCATTCTTCCCAACTGTCGATGCTGCGAGCCGGGACGCGTCAGAGCCATGCTCGAGGCATTCCCCCTAATGTGACGGGAAAGACATGGCACTTCACTAGGGGGTCGACGGTCTGGAGGTCCATCTGGGTGTTGAACGCATCCAGGTGGTCGCTCGAGTCGCTGTTCCCGTTGTACAGTGGGATCGCGGGCACTTTAAGTTTTTGTAAGAGAGGTCACGTCTTGATCTCCATGGAAAATGGAGAGCTTTCCTTGTAGCGAGGCTGATGGCTCTGAGGTTGCGGACACTCTTCCAGTTGTTTGAGCCTACGGAGGATTTCCTCCATTGTCTGGTCGTGTGTCTCAGACTGAGGGGTGGAACTTCCTGCTTGTTGCGAGCCCTCTAGTTGCTGACTATCACGATCTTCATAGATTTCCCTTTAAGCCTCTTTGCGAAGCTGCTGGAGCTGTGCTGTGAGTTCTTCTTGTCTCTGCGTGCTCTAAACTTGGGCCTGCGCCAGTGCTTTGACAGTTTTCACCAGTTCTCTTACTATGCTTTCGAGCACCAGACGGGGCTAACTGGGCGTTTGTGCCTCTTGAGTCTGAGGAGCAGCAGTAGATTGTTGGTGAGCCCCCACAACAGGGGTGTCCGTTGGTTGAAGGACTGGAGTGGTTGAACTCCCAGTGGTTCTTCCTCGTGCCATTTTTAAGCTACAATGGAGACTTCAGGGAGCAGATGGTCCCCACAGATGACGCCAAAATGTTGACGTTGGATTTTGGTTCGTGCGGAGAGTCCCAAAATCTGGCCAATGGGAGAGTGTTCAGGGATCCAATGCTACTTCCAAAGTGCGATCTGAGAGGAAGAATGAAAAGGAGACGTGATGTTTTTAACATGGTTCGGCCAAATCCGGGGGGCACAGGACCCTATGTCCACGGTGAAGATTTTATTAATATATTGAGAAATGATTTTAGTAGAGTTTTTGCTTACTGAGTTCCGTCTTCTCTCCTTTCTAACAATGCAATCTTGTTTATAGAGGAAGGAGTAGTTACATGCATTAATTATAAGTTACAGTTGTGTTACATCAAAATATAAATGAGAAAGATAATAAAAGACTACAATTCGACTGTTGCAAAATATAGGCTATGGGGTGGGTCCCCTTTTGTCAGTTGTAGACTTGCGTCTGTCTGCATCCATTGCTTGGCACTGCTTTACAATGCGAGGTGTTGGGCATCCCGAGCAAGGATTCCTGGCTCAGGGTTGTCATGGGAGCCACTGTAGCAAGCTTGGTGCTGCTGTAGCGAGGTAGCGGGCTCCAGCAGGATAGTCGAGTGTTTGACAAGCTGATCTTATGATCACCTCACTACATCGCTGTCTTGTAACGAGAGAGGCGAGGCTTGCTTTGCGAGATGGTATCGAGACGACTTTGTTGTGCCATTTTCTGACTGAGGGTGAAGCGAAGCTTGCTGGGCACCTTTGGCGAGGCGAAGGGCTCGGCCTTCATCGTGCTCGGGGGCTCATTCTCTTAAAGCCATTTTTTACCTATAACAGCTATGATTGATTAGATAAAATGATATGAATAAAAAATTTATCTGGTAGGAAATATGAAATGAGAATGCACACTCACTTTTTTATTTCCTTTCGTCATGTTACATGTATTTTAATTATTTAGTTTAGCCTGGATATATTTTGGTGTTCTTTTAAAGGGGAAGGGTGAGAAGAGTGTTGGAACCAAAAGAATAAAAAGAAGAATTCCAGAGAAGAATATGAGAAAAGAGAAATTTATTGATCACGACTTTAATCATTTTCTCTTTAGTTCCTTTGTGTATTAAGTTAAAATCATGATCAATAAATTTCTTTTTTCTCATATTCTTCTCCAGAATTCTTCTTTCTCTTCTTTTGGTTCCAACGTCTAGTATCAAAGCTTGGTTGTGATATAACGTCAAATTCAATCCAACTACAGCTTCCTAAATTGAATGGAAAAAATTATGATAACTAAAGTGTCCAATTAAGAGTATTCTTCAAATCCCAGGATTTGTGCGATTTGGTGGTGTTGACAATGAAATTTGGTTTGTACGGAGGAGCAAAACTTCAGCCAACGGGGAGGAGATTCGATGGACTCCTAACTGCAGCCTGGTGTCAAAACAGACAAAGAAGGAGGAGAGTATACAGCAGAGTTTTTTAACGTGGTTCGGCCAAATCCAAGTAGCACCAGACCTTACGTCCACAGATCATTTTATTATTGAGAAAATACTTGCAGTGTACATAATTTTACAGGAGCTTCTCTCTAATGAGCTCCATGGCTCATTACTCTCAGAGTTCTCTCCTCTCACTGCCAGTTACAATGGGTTCTCTCCCTCTCTTTTTTAGGATGCCCTCTCTACCATATTAGTTCCTCTCCTATTTTCTATTACATAGAGCCTATATACAAAAGGCTAAGTCTACCATTCGACTATTGCAGGCTCTCCATCAATCACCCTCTGCTGACTGGCTCTTCCTCGGTCTGCACGCTCAGCTGGCCTTGGCTGAGGAAGGCTTCTTTCAATTGGGCTGGGCTCCCTTCAGTTGGGCCATTTGCTAGCCCATCCGAAAAACACATACAACAGGTGGAAACTGGCTATATCAAAGTATAAGACCAAAAGGAGCTTGACGCATTGGAGAAAGATAAGAAAGATGAAGACTCAAAAAAAGGATCAGAAAGCATTATATGCAATTTTTCAAGCTGTTGAGGAACCAATATTTGGAAAAGTATCATGTGCGAATATAGCAAAGGAGGCGTAGGATATTTTGCAAAAATCCTACAAAGGTGATGATCGTGTCAGACGAGTGCGGCTACAAACACTACAAGGTGATTTTGAGTCATTATGCATAAACGAATCAGAATCAATTTCAACCTACTTTGATTGAGTTTAATTCATAGTTAATCAATTGAGAGTTAACCAAGAAGAAATTTCAGACACTAAAGTTATAGAAAAGATCCTACGATCTTTGACTACAAAGTTTAATTATGTTGTTGCAGCAATCAAAGAATCACAAGATACATCAACCATGTCAATGGAGAGGTTGATAGGTTTGTTATCTTCACTTTAGTAACAGATGAATCAGAAAACCATAAGCTTAAGTCCCAAACAAGCTTTGCAAAGTATGACGAATCACCAAAATCACGAAAGCCACCAAGGCGGTCAAGGTTGTGGTGGACAAGGACAAGGACGAGGACAAGGATGAGGACGAGGACAAGGATGAGGATGAGGACAAAGAGGTGGAAGAGATGGATATTCTAATTCCACCAACAAAGAAAAATCAAGTGATAACACTTTTCATAAACATTGAGGAGGTCATAATGAAGCAAGTAACAAATATAATGTTCAATGTTTCAGATGTAAAAAATATGGATATTATTGAAACAAGTGCTATACCAAGATGCCGAATAAGGTTGCAGAGCATAGTAATACCACAGATGTGGAAGAGAACCTGGTGCTTGCATGCAAATCAAATGAACCAAATATGGAATATACAGATACATGGTATCTTGATACTAGGTGCAGTAATCACATGTGCAAAAGAAAGGAGTTTTCCTCATATCTGAATGAATCTTAAGTGGAGAAGTAAATTTTGGGAATAAATTCAAAATTCCTATTATGGGCAAAGGTGATATCAACATTAAATCCAAAGACGACACAAATGTTACTATTATTGATGTTTATTTTGTGCTAAGTCTTTATTAGAACTTATTGAGTATTGACCAACTTTCTGAAAAAGGACATAGAATTGATATCCATAATGGAGTTTGCACAATCCAAGGCAAAAATGGCAAAATAATTACAATAGTGCAAATGAAAAAGAATCACATGTTTCCTCTCACTTTACAAATATAAACATTGATGAATTTTTCAACAATTTTGAAAGATGAAGAATGGTTGTGGCATTTTTGATATGGTCATTTAAACTTCCATGGGTTGAAATTATTAGCTTAGAAAAAGGATGTTAATAGGCTTACTAGCAATTAAAGCTCTTGATCAATAGTGTGTAGGATGTATTCTTGGAAAACAATACAAAGATTCTTTTCCAGATGGAAAAGCTAGAAGAACTAAGCAACCTTTGGAATTAGTGCATACAAACATCTGTGGCCTAGTTGAGGTAGAATCACTTGGACATAAAAGGTATATTTTAATCTTTGTGGATGATTTTACCGAAAAGACTTAGGTATATTTTCTTAAAGAAAAATTAGAGGCCTTTAAGAAGTTTAAAGAATTTAAGACTTTTGTAGAAAAACAAAGTGATTATTATGTAAAAACCTTGAAATCTGATAGAAGAGGAGAGTTCACTTCAAATAAATTTTCAAATTTCTGCAAAAGCCAAGGGATTTAACATCAATTGACAACCAATTATACACCTCAGTAGAATAGTATAACTAAAAGAAAAAATAGAACAATTTTTTAAATGGGCCGAAGCTTATTGAAAGCTAAAACTCTGCCAAAGCCTTTTTGGGTGGAAGCTATTACTTATGTTGTATTTTTATTAAACAAGTGTCCCACAAAAAGTATTATTGAAAGAACCCTAAAAGAAGCTTAGAATGGTAACAAGCTAGAAGTCTCTTTCTTGCGTGTATTTGAGTGTCTTGCATATCCACATATTCTGAATGAGTGAAAAAATAAACTGGATGACAAAAGCCAAAAGTGCATTTTCATCAATTACAGTGAAGTGACCAAGGGTTACAAATTATATAATCTTGTAACAAAAGAAGTGATTGTGAGTAGAGATGTCCAGTTCATTGACGATGAAGCATAGGCATAGAATCAAAAAGATAAACAACAACAAGTTGTTATCACTGAAGATGAACCAAAGTCAATGGAAACAGAAAGATCTTCACCTGACAGTTCATTCCCTAGAAACATTTCTCCACCAACAGTAGTTTCGGAGACATCAAAGCGTCCTCAACGAAAGCAAGTGATGCCAGCTCGTTTGCGAGACTATATGGTTACATATGATAATGATCATGAAGATATCGATGAAACTATTGTGAACTTTTGCCTGTTTGCAGATTATGACCCAGTTTCCTATGAAGATGTAATAACTGATGAACGATAGATTCAAGCAATGCATGATAAAATTCATTCAATAGAGAAAAATGACACATGGGAACTAACTACTTCACCACCTGGGAAAAAGGCTATTGGAGTTAAATCGGTATATAAGACAAAGTACAAGCCTAATGGTTAAGTGGATCACTTAAAGGTAAGACTGGTTATAAACGACTACAAACAAAAGCCTGGAAGTATTTGCACCAATTGCTAGAATGGGTTCTATTCAGATGATTATAGCACATATAGCTTAAAACCAATGGAAAATTCATCAGATAGATATGAAATCAGCATTTTTGAATGACTTCCTTCATAAGGAGGTTTATGTTGAGTAACTACCTCGTTGCATGAAGAAAAGACAAGAGAAATAAGTTTACAAATTGAAAAAGGCATTGTATGGGTTGAAATAAGCACCTCATGCTTGGTATAGCCAGATTGATGCATACTTACTGCAACAAGATTTTCAAAAATGTCCTTCTGAGCATATCCTATATATCAAGTCAAAACCTAATGATGATCTTATTATTATTATTATTATTTATATTTATGTTGATGACTTGATATTTACGGAAAAATTGCATAGAGATGTTTAATGAATCTAGGGAGGCAATGACTAGCCAATTTAAGATGACAAACATGGGATTGATGTCCTATTTTTTAGGCATTGAAGTACAGTAGACTGTTGATGGCATTTTTATTTCTTAACACAAGTATGCCAACGATATTTTGAAGCATCTAAAAATGGAGTCGCTCAAGCTTATCTGAACACTAGTTGCAGAATTGTTAGAGTTGAAAAAGGAAGAAAGCGGAGAACTAATAAATTCCACATATTTCAAAATCCTAGTTGGCAATCTAAGATATCTGACTTGTACCAGACCAAATATCGCCTATGGTGTGGGGATTATTAGTCGATTTATGGAAGAATCTTACCAATCACATGTACAAGTAGCAAAACGAAATTTACGATACGTGAGTGGTACGTATGATAATAGGATCTTTTATTCCTACTTTAACAATTTCAATTTGGTGGGATACATAGGTAGTGATTGAAGAGGTGATGTGGAAACTCAGAAAAGTACTTCTGGGTATGCTTTCTTTTTTGGACAAGGATCTTTTTCATGGTCCTCAAAGAAACAACTGGTTGTTGCATTTTCCACAGCAGAAGCAGAGTATATGACTGCAACTTCTGCAACATGTCAAGTAGTTTCGCTTTGTAGGATGCTCGATAAATTAATACAAGAATAGGTAGGTCCTATGAAAATCATGTGTGATAATAAGTCAGGTATTGCATTGGCCAAAAATCCAGTTTTTATTATATTCGTGAATTAGTAAAAAATAGTGAAATTGAACTAGAATTTTGTTAAGTTTGAAAATCAAGTTGCAGACATTCTGACAAAACTATTGAAGGCGGATGCATTCGAGAAAAAACTAAAGATATTACTTGGTGTTATTTCAAAATCAAATTTAAGAGAAACTGTTGAAAATAGTCTAAATTAGATTTTGAAAATAAAAAGGAAAAATAGGGTTGATTTGTTGGGCTAAAACTTTAAGTTCTTATTTTTTGTGAAGATAATATTGATTTATTAAGATAAAGTTGAAGAGTTTTTTTCCTTATCTTTTTAGGTTAATTTTGTCTATAAATATAGTTTGTTTCAAGTTTTGTAATGCAATCAAAAAGTGAGAAAAAGAAATAAGATAGTAAATTTGTGAGTTTATAAAGAGTTCCTTTGTATATTAAGTTAAAATCGTGATCAATAAATTTTCTTTTTCTCATATTCTTTTCTAGAATTCTTCTTTTTATTTTTTTATTCCAACAGAGAGGGAGTTGTTGGTAATATTACAACTTTATAATAATAATAATATATGTATGACTAATGTACTTGGAATGCTGGGAGTTATATCACTAATTAGTTATATCCATATTTAATGAATTCATTTGGGCTATATAATTATATTCTATTATATGTAGAGCTATTAAAATATACTTGGGTTTGCAGACGAGTCCGCGAGTCGAAAAAAAAAAAATTGCAGATTAAGACCTATAAAAGCAGGACTGCTAAAATGAGGACTTGAACTAGTTCTATTAGGTCCACAGTCTGCGTAGATCGAACCCAGTAGTCCGTCAATGGATCCACATTTCCATTTTTTTATTATTATTATTTATCTGCTTAATATACGCTCATTTACACACTTTTTATTTTTTCACAAATGTAATTTTATATTTTATGGATTATATATAATTTTGATATGTTATGAAATTATTTATGATATAAAATTTGGTATTTTTAAGTTTTTTTATTATATATAAATTTTTTAACATTAAAAATAAGTATAAATGAGTGATTTAAAAATAATTTAAGTTTAAAAATGTTATTTTAAGTTAAAAAGTTAAAATAATTTTTATAAAGAGATTTGAAACTATTTTTTTTTTTTCAAAAAAATGGAATGGTCAACGGACGAGTCCATTAGATTCGCAGACCACTTATATAAGAACTCGAACTGCCATTTTGACAGCCTGCAATTTTTGGAGATCAGTCTGTTTAACAAATCTAAGTATATGTACTAAGGCATAGTTTTGTTCATGGTGATTAATACATGCCAGTACAGCGGGTGACATTATTTATTGATAGGGTTTTTGATGGTGGATCTAAGCCCAAGGTTTTTTTTTTTTTTTTTTCTTTTGGTAGCTTCAATTTGCATTACAGAGACCAATTATTTATTTATAATCAAAGACAATGTGACTAAAAGAATGTTTGAATTAATTGAGATTTGTTTAAACTTCAAAAAAAAAAAAAATTTGTTAGACTTAGTTATAGAAACTAATCTATATATTATTTTGTATAAGAGTCTCCTCATACTACAAGAGCTAAGGTATTAGACAGTAAAAATACAATGAAGAGAGAAGATTCAAGTGGTGTCTCCCTCTCTTGTTGTCTCTTGAGCAGGGGCGGACGCATGAATCTGAGTCAGTGGGGGCTGGTCCGGATCCAAAATAAAAAAATTTATAATTTAGTCTCAAATTTTTTATTTTTTTTACTAAAACTTATTTTTAAAGAATTTTTTCAATTTAATCCCTACCAAATTTTCAATTTAATCCTTCTATCAAAATTTTTTTTTTTTAATATTATAAAATTTTTTTTCAAAAACTTCAGCGGGGGCGGCCTTAACTGTGTCCGCCCCTGCTCTTGAGTATGCCTTTGTGCTTTTATTATAATTCGACTGGTTGATGTTAAGATATCTTATTGAGGAAATAATTACAATTTAGGAAAAAGAAAAAGATAGAGAGGAATTTGAGAGAATTATAGAAAAAATATTATTGAATGAATTAAGATGTTAAATTATATAAAAACTTAAATCCACCTTTTTATTTTTATACAAGAGATAGATTTTTAATAAAATCTAATAACTTGTTGACTTATACTTATAACTTATTTTTAATGTTATAATTTAATTAAATAGTTTAATGAGTAAGATTTATTAATTATATATTTTATCTCTATTTTTTAATATATTTATTTTTTTAATTCTTTAATAATTTTTATAATTATCTTTATTTATTTATTTACTTCTTTTGTCCTTGAAATACTCAGGGCATTGTATCTAAAGAGAATTGGATAATGATTTTATATGTGAAATTATGCGATATGCATTAGAAAGATGATAGCCTCTTAACTCCCAAGGAACATATGTGCATTGTACGGATAAGGATGGATGGAAACGAATATAGACAATACAGGTTTGTTTGAAAATGTTTTAAAATGTTTTTATTTTATTATTTTTTAAAAATAGTTTTTAAAAATTATTTTTTTATAATAAAAAATAAAAAATTTATTTGAATATAAATTTAATTTTTTTTAATTTATTTTTAAAGATAAAAAAAATATTTAATATTATTTATAACTTTATCATTAATAAAAATAAATATTCTTCTTAATTTTAAAAAAATAAAAATAAGGGAAAACATCAGTATTTCTGAATATATATCAACTTAGGAAAATATTATTTTAGTGTATCGTGAAAATATATTAACTTGATTTTTCTAGCAAATGTGATTTTCAAATAAATAAATATCCACAAGTATAATCTTTGTGTACTTTTTTACCTTGCAATCCTTGTTATTATGCCTTCAAATGAATTTCACTCTCACTCCTCCCATGTTCAAGTCCATAGAAGGTATGCTTTCGTTAAATCTTAATGCGCTGTATTCATAAATTTCATTTTGTATGCACCAAAAGCTTGCAAATCTTACGAGGAATAACGAAAGCCAAGCGAAAAGCTCAAAATTGAAATTGGGTCTTTCTATTTTGTTCCTCTTTTGCTCAATTTTTTAACTTTGCTGGGCTCTTTTGTGTCCACACCCCTCCTCCAGGTATCTTCACTGTGTGGTTCAAAATTGATTGCGCTATGAGTTCTTCATCAATCTGACTTGCTAAGGTGGTTGCTGGAAATGTTTGCAAGATTCGAGTAATGTGCGAACCCGATCGAGAATACTTGAAAAATAAGGAGCTCTAGCGCATGGTAAAACTGGGGAAGCTTTGTTGAGTCAATCCCATTTGAGGTGATTTGTTTTCTGTACATGAAATCTAGGTTTATCTGTTTTCCTTTGTTTTTACGACGGATGGGTTGTTTGAACGATTTCGTGTGATGAACTAAAACTTTTCATGGATTAAATTGGATTCACGATGAATGTTTAGTGAGATTTCTGTGGCTCTTTCTAGGGTGATAGAAAAAAAGTTTAAAACCACGAGCAGATTACTTTCCAAATTTCTCGACCGCAGAGGTATGTAAAAGCATAATTAACATGGCAAAGTCAAAACTTGCAGCATCAAAATTGGTTCTGCGTAAAGGACAAACTGCTGAGAGCACCAACGACACTTGGAGAAGGTACTACTCTTGTATGGGCTGAAAGTGTTGTCTTTACATTTCACCAAATTCATGGGATTTTAAATTACTGAGATATATCCTTTGTCCTTATATGAGCTCATCGCTGAGAGACAAGAAATTTGCATATTTTGTCTAGATTCGCAGCATTGATTGAGATCTGTTCTTGTCACAAATATTGATTGTTCAATACAAGGTGAAACCTTGTGTTTACAATTGACCCACACTTCAGAGGGATATGCTCTTTTAAAGGTGGAATGCAGAAGGGAACAAAATCTTAAGAAATGGTTTCTTGGAGGCATAAATGCATAGTATTGTTATTAAGCATTGAAATGGGAAAAAGAAGAAACTTGATTTCAGATATATAAAATAAGGAGAGAAACAGAGTGAGATGAGGATGGAAGTTCTGGAATTTTGTTTGGTGCTTTCATGAGTGAGATGAGAAACATGTCACAAATTCCTCTTTTCCACCTCATCCTCTCATTCCTCCACCTTTTTTTTTCCACTGCATATGGGAGGGTTTCAACAGGTAGATTGCAATGGCTTAATGGATTTTCTTTTATTTCCAAGTTTTTTTGATCTATTGTTGATGCAGTTGTAGCTGCAAATGCACAAAGTCTATGGGTGTTTCCTTCAAAGATTTTCTATATTTTTTCTTTTCTGGAGTTGATTGTGTGCATCACGCTTCATTCAATTCAAATTTCACTTCTATTTTAGGGTTGAAATCAACTAAATCATTATTTGATTCACTGATGGGTTCTCTCATTTACGTAAGTTCTCTTCTTTTTAAACTTGCTCTCCCTGGAAGCCATCCAATTATATAGTAAGCGTCTGTTATTGTACTTTTATGTAATAAGCTATATAGTACGGAATTATATAAAAGATGAGTTTCAAGTATGATGCCTGATGGCAATTAGATGGGGGTAAGTGTATGCTATTATGCTGTTTAAAAAATTATTAGCGGTTTAATTTTTGTTTTGTATAACAAGTCTTCTTTAGTCTGCAGAAAAGGATAAAAGGAACACAATTTAACCCTTTCGAGCTGCTAAGAAAACAGATGGAGTATATGTTTTGTTATGAAGTGTATTTTTTAGTCTGCAATTTATTTTTTTCTATGGTTTCTTTCTTTGCACTATATTTCTTTTGTTGTTCTGTTTGATTAAGTGCTTCTCCTTATGGCTTGGTTGCAGCTCAGAAAATATTTGTGGAACATAATTATCTTGAATTCATTGATTATTTGCCTTCTATCATTCCCTTATGCATTTAAGATGTTTGTAATAATGCTTGAAAGTAGGAAGTTTCTAGTTTGTAATAATGCTTGAAAGAATGGAGTTTCTATTGATTATTTTTGCCTCCTATCAGCTGTGTTGGAGTTCCCATTGCATGAAGCCACGAACAATATCCCATTTAGAAAATTTGCACCATCAACCACAGGCATCACTTTTTATTTGCCTTCTATCGTTTACTTATGCAATGTGCACTGAGTTTTTATTTATTTTAATTTTTCAAGCTGTTGTAGACCTGTTGAGCTAGTTATTTGAAATCCAGATAAGTATTCTTATTATTGTTTTAGTCACCTGTTGGTGGATGAATGTTGATTGTCTATTAGTTGGAAACATTGCAGACTTCTATACTTTTGTCTTACCCATTAATATGCAACAGTAGTCTTGCAGTAGTCCTATTAATATGCTCTGTAAGTCTGGTACTGCATCCACCTAAATAAACCTTATAATTTATTAATATTTTCATCTATATTCTATACTGATGCTTTTCATATTAAAAGGGTTTTATTGAAATTCAGCTGCTCTAAATCAAACACAGAATCCACCCAAGTCCCAAGCTGTACTTTCATTGTGTTTCATTACTTAGACATATGATATGATGAAGAATTCATCCACATGGTTATTTACTATGTCATCCACATTCGGTTCCATTATGGAATTATTATTATTTTTATTTGTGGTGACTGAGTTTATGGAAGTTTGATATAGATTTGCTTATCCGTTACTGCAGAACCTTAGGTTGGAATAGAATGTCATTTTGCCTTTTTGGTGCTCTTCTTTTGCTTTATTCTTAAGTGATTGTCTTATTTGAGAATTGGCAATTTTTCAATTTATATTTTGTGCTCTAAAAGATAATGGATGATTTGCTTATGTCCATGGTGATTTGGAAGAGAGCTGCTCTCTCTCTCTCTCTCTCTCTCTCTCTCTCTCTGTGCATGTGGGCGTGTGTGTGTTTGTGAATATCTAACTTTTGCTTGGATTAATAGAGTGTGTGTGTTTGTGAATATCTAACTTTTGGTTGGATTAATAGAGTCGAGGTTTAAGGATGATTAAGCAATTTGACTTCAAACAAATTATCTTTGTTATTTAGAATAGGGCTTCCTAGATAATGAGTTTTAAGATTTTTTTCTAGCCATTGTTATAAACTTGTAAGCAGTGATTAATTAGTCAAAAATCAGATCAAGTTAGATGGGTAAATGGCAATTAATTAGTCAAAAATCAGATCAAGTTAGATGTGAACTCTTAGGCCACAAACTAGGTTGGTGGAAATCATGTTATGAACAGTGATGTGAGATTACACATAAAAAAATGACTTTCAAGTTTTGAATTGATTAAGACTAGAATGGACACTGAGGTTCGTTTCATCATTTTTGCATTCTGTTTGGAAACTCAATAGAAGTATAGAAAAGACCAGTAAATATGCTGGTTTGGTTCTGTTATTTATGATAGAAAAGTAGTAGGTTACAAACACATAAATACTGCCACCAATGGTGACCCAAAGCAAGAGCTCTTATAGGAGATAGTTTCTATGCCAAACTTTTCAGAAAAAAAAACACATACTATCCCCTTCTAAACTTTACACACCACTTATCTCTAAAATAACTGTCACCCCATTCTTGTGAAATAACTGCCACCCCACTAACTGCTACTAGATCTCTTTTTTCTTCTTTCTCTTATATACCAGCCACTCCTTGGACCTTGAATTCGGGTCCAAGACCTGACCCATTGGGCCTGATCCGCCTTGTATTCCATCAATGCCCTCCCCTTGAAGGTTTGCCTTGTCCTTAAGGCAAAAGTGAGGGAATTGGCTTCTAATCATGTATTCATCTTCCCATGTAGCCTCTTCCATTAGTCTGTCCTTCCATTTAATG
>JANHAO010001794.1:0-31289 GCA_026873985.1 Saraca asoca | reverse complement strand
ATCGCAGCTCGCAAAAAGTTTAATAAATATTATTTTATTCCTAAAAATAAAATATTTTTTTTTTCGAGCTGCGATCTGGACCGTCGGATCGCAGATCGAACGACCCAGATTGAACTGCACCCAGTGCAGTTGACCTAACAACTGCATTGGATCCGGGTCCCTTAAAAGACTAGTCAGAGTTGTTTAAGTAATCAAGCTTGGTGCCTTATATATCACAATCAAATCTCAAATCTAACTTATGTGGGGCTTCACAATCTCCCCCACTCAAATAGTCTAATGTCCTCATTAGGTTCATCAAATATCATGGCTAGCCCAACATCTACACTAGTCAAAATATATGATTAACGAGTGCTCTAATACCATTGATTAATCCCCAAGCCTAATTGGTCCAATATAACTATTAGGCTTGAACCATATGGCTTAAAAGACTAGTTAGAGTTTTCTAAGTAATCAAGCTCGATGCCTTATATATCACAATCAAATATCAATTCTAACTAATGTGAGGCTTCACATAAAATCTTTCATATACATACATATACTAGTTTAGCAATCCAAAAGGGATAGTGACATAAATAAGTGGTCCATGACCACAACATATATTGTTGAATGCCCTTATGACATTTCATATTACTATTGTGTCCTCATATCCCATATTTTATCACATGTGCCATTGGCTCACTTGCTTCATAGTAGCAACCTATCAAGGTCATGAATATGAATCATATACTAAGCTATCTTCCTAGAGCACATAGGTTTTCCCTTAATACTTGAACTAGTCACAAATACAAACAACTCTATTTGGTAAACTATCTAAACTTAACCATCTTTATACATGTACTATTCTACCCTTGTTGAGCTTAATTGCTATTTGATGAACACAATTTACATATATTTTATATCCCTTTATACTTAGTTTTTTGTCATGTTTGGGTGCTTAATTGACTACTTGTAATTTGTTTTGTGGTTTGCTCAGTTTTTGTGTTTAATTGAATTTATTTGATAAATTAATATTGTTTTAGATTTTCAGATGTATCTTTAGTTCCAAGTCTAGTTCAGCCATTTTGGAGGTCAAGTGAGGCCTAGAATTTAAAATAGAGTTTTGTCTTGTGACCCAAAACCAGTTTCAGTATATTTATCATAAATGGAGCTTTATCCATCATTTCTGTGCAAACCCAAGCCCATAGGATAGCTAAGATCTATCTCACAACTTTCATAAAGGGCTTGAGGTCAAACTACATCATTTTGAATTAATTTGATGATTGTGGCTTAAGTATTATATTTTATTACAGGTTAGATTGTTTTAGAAAGTTGTCTCGATTTTTGGCCCATAACTTGAGTTAGGAATCAAGTTTTTATGCAAGGTTAAGGTCATTGGACTTCCAAGAGACAAGCTACATTTCATATAGAGAGACTCACATCCAATTAAGCCTCCTTCCAACCCTAAGCAGCAGTGCAATCAAAAGGCAGCGCAGTGAGCTCTATAAATGTTCATCTAAGCCACATTTGTAATAAATTTTAGATTCATTTTACATTGTCTCTAATTTGGTGAAAGAGAGGAGCTCTACTAAGGCAAGACTTCAACCCCAATTAGGTTTCTTCTTTCCTTTTATTTTAATATTAGCATTTAATAAACTCTCATCTCAATCTAAAAGAAATTCTGCACCAATTTTTTTGTTAATTTTAAGATTTGCTTATAATTCCAATTTATTCCTAATTTGATTCTCTTGATTCTCTATTTTAATTTTTATAATTACTTTGGATGATTAGTTAATAGGGCCCATTAATTAATTGTTCATTATAATTTACTATTAGCTGAATTTCCATAGACAATTTGTTATTATTTGGTTAAGGTAGTAATAGGGTTTTGATTTGCTACTAGAGTAAATCAATTTTCCTAGAGAATTGAGTTTAATTAATTAGTTTGCTACAAGGATAAATTGATTAATTAGACTTGATGTTTTTAGATCTAAATGCTATTGGTAAATTGGTTGAGGTGCTAGGCTTCAAATAATTTAGTAATGAAGGTTAATCAGGTGTTGGGCTTAGTTGGCCACTTTAGGAAGAAATTAACAAAAATTAATTAAGTGTTGGGCGTAATTAGTTTCTTGGCTAAGCCGTTAAAGAGGAAATGAAATAATTGTATTAAGGATCAATCATAGATTAATTGCAAGAGTCCCTTAGATTAAAGCTTTCTTATTTGATTTCCCTTCCATTTTTATATCGGTTTGTTTGCATTTAAACAGTTTCTTTAAATTCTTATTCTAATTAGATAGCTAACCTCCTCCCTCCCATCTTACATTATCAATGCATTGAAATTGAACACCGATAGCTATGGATTTGACTTGGACTCATCCAAACTATAAGCTTAGATAGTTCAACATTATTATCTTTATCAGTCTCGACAATTGTCACTATCTGATACCTAGTCTATCATCAGTCCTTTACTTGTTAGGATATCATCCTTAACTCAAATATCAACATTATTGACTATTAACTTACATTTATCTCTTATTGTTTTTTCCTAGCTCCTATGTTAATTCATATACATGAAAAATCAGAATTTCTAAAATATTTGACTAACTCTAAGTTTCAACCCTAAAAGTAGCCCACCACACATATATACATTCAAGCAATATAGACTAACACATAATCATATAGTCATATGCATCCCTAGGACCACTTTTGATTCATTATCTTTCGTTACTTTTGTTCATATTTCCTATCACATAGAAAATGTAGGGAAATTTTGAAACATCATATTCATATAAATTTATATTAAAAAATGGAGCTAGCTGAGGCTCACCTGATGTGAAAAGATTTTCCCTATGAATATTTAGATAGTTTGACTTAACTAGGAATTAATGTGAACCTCGTATAACCAAAGTACATCAATTAAAAATAATTTCCAATATCCTAGCAAGATTAGAACAACTTATAACGCAATTTTAACTAATTGAATTACCTTAATTAAGGACCCAAATATGATGTATCAATGTGACATTCCTCTAGCATCACTCTGGCCATCAAAAAGCTTTTGGCTAAAGTAGGATTGCATTTCTATAATTCTAGTATGACCAAGGTTTCGTTTAACCCGAAGTCAACCAATCAACCTATCACTTACTGTCGATTGACTAGCCAAACTAGTTAATCGATTGGTTCAATTCTTGAGACTGACCTTTTGTCTTCTCGTTGACCTATTTGGCCTACTTCCAGGTTCAGTCCATCCTAACCTAATGGCAATGTTACATATTTCCTCATAATTTCACCTTAAACCCTGAGGTTTTCAATAATCATAATTTAACCCTAATATTTTACAACATTTTCATTTAAATCCTTGAACTTCAAGTTAAGCATTTTTCTTACACTTTTTCACTATGATCAACTATTCTTTCACATTTTTAGTATTGTCAACTAACCTAAAAAATTCTGCTAATTTTTCAATTTAGTCTCTAGTTTTACAAAAACACCTTTCTTATGCTTTTAAATATTTTCTAACTTTTTTTTTCATTTTCCCCTTGTTCTAAGAACATTATAAAGTCTCTAAGTTACTGATATTCAGCCAATAACTTATCAAAATTAAATTACATATGTTTCCTTCATATGCTAATTTCTTTCAATTTAGTCCCTATTATCATTGTCTATATCTTTATACTTTCAATCCCATCCAAACCTATTCCAATCAAGTCTAAACATGTTCTTAAGACATGCATAAATAAGATAACTAATCAAACATTTATCTTTTCATTTCTTTCCTATTTAAGCGCTATTAAACACATAAGGTCACTTTGAACTATCAACTTATTATTAAAGGTTCAAATTCACCTAGGGTTGTGATGACAACTCCAATCTCTAGTGGCTAAATGTGGTGGTCAAGGGTCACCTACACAAAGGCTTAAGCAGTGGAGACCACCAAAGCCCTTTTGATGCTAAAGTTAAAAAGAATTTTAAAGAGAAAGTGAAGTATTCCATAATAATAAATTGAACTCATGCATTTCCTTCTATAAATGGCTAAAGGGGTAGAGGGGTCTTTTACTCAGCTAAAGCACTTAGTTGAATCAGGTTTCAACTGTTCTATTAGGCTATTGGCCTTATATTTAGCAAGTTTGATCCAATATCTTTTTTAGGTTATTATAAATCAATTGAACTTGGTACAACTAAAAATTAACATCTTCAACCAAATAGACCAAACCTAAGCCCTCCAAAACCCGCATTTTTCACTTAGTTCCAATTCATGATTTTATGATTCAAATATCTTAGAAACATCATATAAACACTAGACCTAAGATTATTTCAAATTAGAATGACATAAAACCCCATATTCTAAGGTTGGCCAAGCCATGGCCCTTTAAAAACCCATTTTACAACTTCATCAAATTCTTGATTTTAAGGCATGAATTAACTATATTTAGGGTCTATTTCTCATATCTAATGTCATTCAATATTTAAATTGTCATGTCCCTAAATTTGGGAACATGATTGACTCCAATCATCTTGGTGATAACCCGAAAACCTATGAACTTTTAGACACTTCTTAAAACATTTTAAAAAATTTCAATGAAATAAACCAAACATTTTATTTCTTTTTAAAACCTTCAATTCATGCAAAATCATGATTGCATGCATTTTAAAGATATTATGCAAGGTTTTTAATTAACATTTAAGTTAATAGAGTGAACAAAATTTAAAACATTAAACATGAACAAACCTGATGGCTAGGCTACACATATATCACTAAAGTTCTTACCAAATCCATATACTAAAAGCCAAATCATATGAGTCATCCAGAAATTAGCACATTAAATGAGACTTCTCATAAATCTAACAATTGCAAGGAAAAAGAATGGAATGAGTACATCCACTTAGTGAGGGAAAACTCTCCACACCTAACTTTGGGTGGAAATCTTTTGGTCATACACATTCAATATAAGGAAAATATTCGCATGGCAGGTCATACACATACATATTCATACAATGTATCATAATCTACATATGCAATTTTTACACATTAATGAACATTTCATAACACATTACAAATTTTCACAGCCCTCACACTTCCTTCCTCTCTTCCTCATTTCAATTTATTAATAAAACCATTTTTCACATTTATTCATTTCTAATCTTAAGCCAATGTAGTTCCTATAATCACCCATATTAGCCTTTCTTATACCTATATAGTAATCTATTTATGGTTCAAATTCTATCTTAGTCCTTATTCCTTTATTAGATAACTCCTTGTGTCTAAAAGTTGTTTATTATCCTTCTAGATGTCTTGATTCCATCTTTTTTATCCTAATTTTGCATTTCATAATCTAGTACTAATGTAAACTCTATAATTCTTCCTTAGATTCACATCACACTTAAACATAGCCTGCACCTATCTTATCCGTTTATACATTACACTCTACCATATTTTCTACTTATCCTTTTCCATACAAGTACATGTCATTGTCATTTCTACATATCTAGTGCTAAAATTACAATCAATCATACATACATATACATTTCCTACATAAATAAGGAATTAATTTCATAATACCACATGCATTTATACTCATAAAACACATAGGGTAGGTGATATCATCATATCTCGCTACCTTAGATAGCTATAGTCTAGTATGATAGACTCGTCATATAATGCATAATGTCATATGTGCTTATCACATTACTTACTTACCTTGCAAGGTTAAAATAGTCATACATTCATTGAATAACCATCATTCACTCACTAGCACCAAAAAGAAGGGAGAAATCATAAAGTTAGATGGTCTTGTATGTTCCTTAATACATACCATACTTTAGTGTATATTATATTCCTATCTACATGGACCTCCTAGGTTCTCCATGCACTAACCAAACTTAGGTCAATGTTATAGCATGTCCTCTACTAAATGCACTTAAGTACTCCCTTATCTTAACTAGGCTAGTTCATAGTCACATGTAAAGGTTTCTACCTATAAGGTTATCCTATTCTTGATTCTTGCATTTATGACTGTTGACAATAAAATTCGATTAGTACAGGAGACTCGAACTTCAGCCAATAGGAAGGAGTTCTGGGATCCAATACTACCTTTGAAGTGCGGAAGAGAGAGGACCGAGAGGAAGAAGATAAAAAAGGAGAGCAACACGTTTAACGTGGTTCGGCCAAATCTAGGCAGTACCGGACCCTACGTCCATAGTGGAGAATTTATTAATATGAAGTGTTTTGTAGAGTTTCTGCTTACAAGATTGTCCCCTCCTCCCTTTCTCCTAACAATATAATCCTATTTATAGAGAAAGGAGGGGTTGCATGCATTAATTACAAGCTACAGTTGTGTTACATCAAATAATAAATGAGAAAAGATAGTAGAAAGGGCTACAATCCGGCTATTACAGAAAGTAGGCTGCTAAGCGATCCCCCTAGGTTGGCGATAGAGTCGCATCTATCGCTCGGTATCTCGGGCTAGGAATTTATAGCTTGGAGGCATCACAGGTTCTGCTATAGCGAGCTGAGCATCGTTGTGGTGAGAAAGCGAGCTTGAGCGGAGTTGCTGGTCACTTGACAACCTGGTCTTATGATTCTCTCACTGTTCCATCCCTCGTGGAGTGAGGTTATTTCACGAGATGTATCTGAACCTCCTCACAGCATCGTTGTAGTGCGATGAGCGAGGTAGGGCTTCGCGCTTGGGATTACTTTACTGTTATCGCTTACTAGAGCGTGGGACTTGGTCTTCGTTGTACTCGAAGACTCATCCTTGCGAGGCTAATTTCCATATACAACATAAGCCCCCCAACTCTCGGTGTGCTTTATGGACTGGGAGTTGCATGTTTCTGAGGCTTGATTCATATCTTCAGCCAGTGTCTTTCTTGGACTGAGATGTCATGTCAGATATCTTTCTGTTCTACTTTAGGCTAGGCTTTTCCCTATTTGCCATTTTTGGCCATTGGCGTGGCATTGCCACTCGTTTCAGACCGTTGGATGAAGATTAGATCAGATTTTCTCTGGATTCTTCAAAAGACTGAGCGGGTCTATTTATAACTTGGGGCGTTCTTTCTTTCATCACAGAAAAACTTAATGGAGGAGACTGAAGAGCCCCCTTCACTTTAGTGTCTTGGATTCCAACGAAGCTTAGTGGGACGTGGATGGTCCGTTACAGGGTGACGGGAGACGTGGATAGCCCGTTGCATGTAGCTCCGGTGTAGGAACTGCCGGTGGGTTCCTACGAGCTTCTCACGGTGTCTTCTGGCCACCTCCTCCAGCTATTACTTGTGGTGGTGCTACCTGGCCAGCCAACTTTTACCACTTTTTTATTTGCTGTGTGTAGCTCAAGAGGACATGTAGGAGGAATATGCAGGAGGAACTCTGGGGCTACTACTCTTCTACGAGCCCAATGACTGGTAGTTGGCTTTTTGGTTGCTTTTTACAGGAATTGTAGGCTTTCAGTCTTTTTCCCCTGATGTACCATTGCCTCACTTGTTGAGGCTTTTAGGTGGGATGAGTTCTTCTCTTTTCAAAAATTCTAATGAATGCTTCACGCATTGTTGTATGTAAACTCATGATAATTTAATGAGAATTTCTTCTTTCAGCCAGTCGGCTATTTTTCTGACTGCTCGACTTAATGCAAGAGAGAGATCACGAGTGATCTGCGCTTAAGAGATCTCGTCTGAAATGTGGAGAATATGTCTTCATGAAATTTGTGAGAATTTGATTGTATGAAAGCTACTTGTCCACATGAGAGCTGCTGGCAATTATGATGATTTTATTTCAACAATGGCGAGGAAAAACCATTCGCTGAGTTTTTGTTATGGCAAGGTGAACACCATTTGCTTGGGACAATCGTGTTTGTAGAGGATGTGCTATAGTGAGGTGAAAATCGTTCGCTGTAGCGAGTTTGTTTGTAGAGGTTACGCTGTAGTGAGGTGAAAATCATTCACTGTAGCGAGTTTGTTTGTAGAGGTTACACTGTAGCGAGGTGAAAACTGTTCGCTATAGTAAGTTTGTTTGTAGAGGTTATGCTGTAACGAGGTGAAAATCATTCGTTGTAGCAAGTTTGTTTACTATAGCGAGGTGAAGACCGTTCGCTATAGCAAGTTTGTTTGTAGAGGTTATGCTGTAGTGAAGTGAAAATCGTTCGCTGTAGTGGATATGATAGTGGAATGGAAACCCCCTCATCTAGATATCGTTTAGCCAATCAGCATTCTTCATTCATTTAGCATATGATGACTAGTACAGTTGGGCATTACAGGATCAAAATATGGTTCAGATGGAAGGCTCCGGCTCTCGGCTGACAACTCGCTGAGCCTATTGAGCATGCTACCCAGATGACCCTACCACATAATCCTGTAGCCGACCCTTTCTAATGAGGCCTTCAATGGCATTCTTCAGGGCATGGCATTCTGAGGTGGTGTGTCCAACCTCATTATGGTAAGCACAAAATCTACTCTGGCCCCTAGATTTGACGGGTATCCTCATTGGCCTGGGCCTTCCAAAATCCTCGTTATGCCTTTCTGTGGCGAAGATTTTATCCTGCGTGTCTGACAAGATGCTATAGCTTTTGAAGCGGCCCCTGGGTCATTGAGGTTTTGCTTTCTTGGTGAGATGAGAAGTGGGGTTGTCATAACTCTCACTGCTCCTCTTTTTGCTCACAGTGGGACCACTATGGCTCACTTTATGCTTGGATTCCTCCATTCCGAAGGTTTCTTCCCATCTTATTTGCTTAGTCGCCCGATCATAAAATTCAGTAAGATCTCGAGTAGAGGACTTGTAGAAGCTCTTGTACAGCTTGCCGTCTTTACGAAGTCCCTCTGAAATGGCAGTTAGAACACTTTCCTCCAAAAGATTTTCCATAGAGTTGGCCTCGTGCCTAAACCGGGCCAGATAATCTTTGAGCGACTCATCCCTGTGCTGGAAAATCATCGTAAGGTGGCAAGGAGGCGTGAGTTGCTTCTTCAGCGCCCAATATTGGTCGACAAACTTCCTTTGACACTTCTCCCAATTGTCGACACTGCACGGGGGGAGGCACCTGAACCAAGTATGAGGTATTGCCCCTAGCGTGGCGAGGAAGACACAGCACTTTACTAGGGGTTAATAGTCTGGAGGTCCATTTGAGTAGTGAACGAGTCCAGGTAGTCACTTGGGTCACTGTTCCCATCATAGAGCGGGATAACGGGCACTTTAGCCAACGAGAAGGAGTTCTGGGATCCAATACTACCTTTGAAGTGCGGAAGAGAGAGGACCAATAGGAAGAAGATAAAAAAGGAGAGCAACACATTTAACATGGTTTGACCAAACCCGGGCGGTACTAGACCCTACATCCACGGTGGAGATTTTATTAATATGAAGTGTTTTGCAGAGTTTCTACTTACAAGATTGCCCCCCCTCCTCCCTTTCTCCTAACAATATAATCCTATTTATAGAGGAAGGTGGGGTTGCATGCATTAATTACAAGCTACAGTTGTGTTACATCAAATAATAAATGAGAAAAGACATAAGAAGGGGCATAATCCGACTGTTGTAGAAAGTAGGCTGCTGAGCAATCCCCCTAGGTTGGCGGTAGACTCGTATCTGTCGCTTGGTATCTCGGGCTAGGGATTTATAGCTTGGAGGCATCGCAGGTTCTGCTATAGCGAGCTGAGCATCGCTGTGGTGAGAAAGCGAGCTTGAGCGGAGTTGCTGGTCACTTAATGACCTAGTCTTATGATTCCCTCATTGGTTCGTCCCTCGTGGGGGGAGGTTGTTTTGCGAGATGTATCTGAACCTCCTCGCAGCATCGTTGTAGTGCGATGAGCAAGGCAGGGCTTGGTGCTCGGGATTACTTTGCTATTGTCGCTTACTGGAGCGTGAGACTTGGTCTTCGTTGTACTCGAAGGCTTGTCCTTGCAAGGCTAATTTCTGTATACAACAATGACACAACTTGCTAAAATTATTAAAATGCCCTTTTATAGAATCTCAATCTATATCTAGTATTTCTTTCCTTTTCTAGCTCAAAATTACCTTCATTTATTGCTAATCCCATTCTTTGTTACTATCCATTATAGTCATACTTAATGTCATTGTCTTTACATCTAATTATTCAGAAACATATTTAAACATTATTTTTTTAACAATCTTAACTATTCAAACATCATACATAATGCAAATACTCATAATTTAGCCAATAGCAAACATACAAGTCAAGTTCAAAAGTCAAGTGGTTCAAGTGCTAGTTTAGTTTTCTATAGGCCTAACTTGCAAATTCTTAACAAGTAGAAAAGCTTGTTGGGCTATTTTAGGAAAACATAAGTTTCTCATAATTTATAGTAAAAAAACAAGCTAGTCAAAAGTGAAAACTCTGATTCACCATGGGAATAGAGTGTTCACCCTAACATCCCTAGAAAAGATGCTTGGATAGGAATAGATGTGAACCTTAAAAAGTAAAATAGACATAAAAGAAACAAATCAAACACTAAAACTAAGATAAATCAAGCTTTCAATCAAATGTTTTACCTTTGACATGAATCCTAGTCTAAGCATGTGAACAAGATCCATCTATGGCATCATTTCTGCCTTTAGAAAGTCTCTAACTGTAAATAAGGAGTGCATTTTTGCATTTTAGGGTAGACAGGGGTTTTGTTTGATTAAGATTGGTTGGTCAACTAAGTCTAAAAGATTGGTCAATTGGTTGAGCTGATCAATCGTTAGAACCAACAGACCATTTCTTAAAGAACAAGTCAATTGATTGGTTATGATTTGGAACATGACCTGATGCTAACCTACTAGCCCACTAACAGGTCCAATCATGCTAGGGCTAGGGTTCAAATTAATGAGGATGAGGCAATAATTTAAGTAGAGTTTAGGAAGGTGGGAAATAGAAAAACTAGGATGTAAAAGGATCCACTCAAAGTTAGCATACACTTTATTAAGTTTGCATTGTAAAAGTTTATAAAGGTCTTGAGAATTTGATCAAGTGAATTGAGGTCCAGTAGTCCTAGATTAATTATGCTACAAGCATCTAGGTTGTTGTTTAATAATTGGGCTCTATATTCATTTATAGGTCTACCTTCTAGTTTCTCATGGCAAAAAATAACATCATTAAAATCTCTTAAAACACACCAAGATAAATCATGGTTGTCAAAAAAAATTTCAAGATTATTTCACAAAAGTTTTCTTTCTTGCAACCTAGGGCTACCATATATAGCATAAAGAAGCCAAGAAAAGTTAGAGTATTTTACCTAAATCACCAAATAAATTTCCTGCTTAGTAACATTGAGTGCTTGGCATTCCATGTAATCAACCTTCCACAACACCCAAATTCCACTATACTAACTAATAGTATCTAAGAGCACAGAGTGATCAAAGGGGATCTCATTACAAATGCCAGTAACCTGAAATCTAGATGATAAACACTCTAATCTCCAATGGCTTAATGTGGTGGTTTGAAGTTACCTACATAAAGGTTTGAGTGGTGGATGCCACCAAAGCCCATCTACACTAAAGTTAGAGAATTTAAATGACAGAGTGAAGCATTCAATAATTAAAAATTAAATCCATGCCTTTCCTTTTATAGATAGCTAGAAGGGTACATAGGTATTTAACTCTTCTAATGCCCTTAATAGAATTGGGCTTTGGTCATTCTATTGGGTCATTGGCCCTATATTTGTCGTATATTTATCACTAGCCCATTCCAAGTTTTTGGCGAGGCTAGTTTGAGCTTCTTTATTATGTCCTAACATGACCAGGCATTGTTTGATCTATTTCAAATTTGGTCGAGATCTTGCTTAGCTTACCATTATGTGCTTTAGAGGTTTCCTATCATTCTCTTAAAGCTACTACTAGATATTAGTTACATATTAAAATCTTATTAATTTCTTTCCTCAAAAATTGACTTTTCTTATCCTTCTCTTGGGAAGTAATCCCCTCTTAATTGCCCTTTGACTTCTTCAAAACTATTGCTATCTTTGATTTTAATGTCGTAATCCTTGTACAATTAATTCTAACCATCTGGTTCTTTCAATCTCTACTATTCATTTATATTCTCTTGGCTTATAAATTTTTTCCATGTTCCTTATTATTGCTAGACTCATGCTTTTCCCTACAATTCTTATTGACATTACTTGTATATCCTTTCATTATCCTGATTTTTCGCTATTTCATGTTTGTTGCTTAGTTTCTGAGGCATGTATCCTAAAACTAGAACCATTCAAAGAGAGTGGTGTTTTTTATTGTTACCATGATGATTCACTAAAGATTTGTGGTCAAGTGTCATTTTATCCTTGTATGAATATATATAAAATGTCATATCAAATAATGGTGAGAGAATTCATGGGATAGCCACAAATAGGTTTCCAAAGATTACAAAGATTTGCATTCTCTAGAACAATCAGCCAATTATTTTAAGTTTTGATAATTCTTTTGGCATTGGATTACACTTTAGTCAAAATAATAGTGGATTATATAATGCATTAATGAATTACTATCTACCCATAATTTGTTATAGCAATTTTCAAAATATGCTTATGAAACAACTCTTACAAATTTGATTAATAACACTTTGTTGGAGGTGTTGTCCAATAAGGAAGAACAAAGGAGGTTAATAAGAGTAAATTAAGTTAATAGTGAGTAACTAGTTGGTGAGCAACTATCTAAGATGGACAAGACAACCATAATGATGGTTTTATGACTAATTGAAAATCATCTTTAGTGAGATCAACAAGAAGTTTGCTTTCTAATCATTGTTCAAAATATACTTGTAAATGCAGACCATAGAAAATGCTTAGAGAGAATTTATTAAAACAATATTCCTCTTTTAAGGAAATTTTATGGAGGTTTTTGTGCTTTCTTTAGTTAAATGATTTGACCATTCATGTAATAGAATTTATATTGAATGACTTTACTTTGGAAAGCCTTTGACCTTTAATTTTTGTAATAAACAAATAGGTTGTTTTCTTCTTTTTCTTGTCATTTTTTTATTGTTATGGACTACTTGGGTTAGTAGCACATCCATCATTTTCTTATCATTTGATACTTTGTGTTAATCTTGTATTGTTTGCATAAGAAAAGTTTGACCAATTTTTCATCTCACTTTTATGCAAATCAATTGATGATGTCTTTCACTTTTGGCAGTTTATATTGAAGTTTTGAACAACTTATGTTTAAATGTATTCTATTTTGAGGACTAAGCAGTTTTGTGCTTGTGGTAGCTTGTGCCAAAAGTTAAGTAGCTTGGGCTCATTAGTATCTTATGCCAATGATTTAAGCAGCTTGTGCTCATGGCAACTTGTGTTGAAGGTTGAGCAACTTATGCTGATTGGAATGTTGTACCAAGAATTTAAGCAACTGGTGCTCATGGCAACTTGTGCCCAAGGCTGAGCAACTTGTGCTCATTGGTCATGTGCAAATTATTCTTGTTAGTGCTTTCAATTCACAGGCTAACTTGAGCTTCTTTATTTAATTGCAACTTTGAATTTCTCATACTTCAAAAACATTTAGAAGTAATACCTCTTTTCTAATATTTTAATTAAAGCTTTCAACTTGTCTAGGAAATGAAACATCACAAATATGATAAGTCATGACACAAATTCCTAATAAAGTATTAGAGCATATGATTGGCTCATTTCTTCATCTGTTCTTTCTTTCATTGAATGATCTATGCTTTGCCATTTACTAGTTATGTCACTAATTTTAATTGTTCTCCAACTTTGGGTATTTGCCCCTTTTAAACTGTTCATATAACATCATTGATCAATGCACTAATTAGCTTTCACTTAGCTAACACTGTTGTAGTGGGAAATTTCATCAATAAGTAGGGAGTTATGTCACATCCTGAAATTCAGGAGTATCATTGGTACAAATCACCCTATGAGCAATTCATAACTGCAAACCTTTTCACAATTTGAAAACATAAAAATAATATGAAAATCATGACTTTTGGGCACTTTTGTCTAAAACACATGATGTGCATGTTTTATGGAAAATCATTTTGAATAAATAGTTCCTCTTTCTTGAAATGAATAAATCCTTTTTTTTTTAAATCAAATCCATAACTAAGATCTAATATCTGGCTGGATGAACATGAACTACCGAAGCATGCAAGGAAACCATGTACTTGATTTTAATCATATGCAATCATGACGTAACTCCTCACTAAGATCACTTTCACAAATTTCATTAAACTAAAAATGTTGATGAATAGATGAGTACAACTACTCAATGAGCATAAATAACTAAACCATCTTTGGGCTAAAAACTTTTGGTCATACATATTCATATAATACACACATACATAAATATAATTGTAATTCAAACAATTCATTCAACTCCAAAATTCATATAATTGATATCTTGTCCATACTGACTATTATGAATCTTAATGATTGATTTGGATTTTATTGATACTAATCCTATTATCCCATTATACTCATGAACTTAATCATAAAACTTATCTTATAAAGGTCTTATCATACTATAAACCTTATAAGATCTACAAACAAAATTATATTGACATTGATGATTATTGGAAGAATGGTGTCTGCTAATAACTTGTAACAAGAAAAACTTATAACTAAATTGTCCCTTAAGACCATTCATAACATTTCTTATAAACTTGTGCTTTTTTACACCTATTCTTATGTCCTCTTATTGCCATGGGTAGTGCACATAGATCTTCTAACTCTCACCTTTACATGTTAGTTTTCAAACATAAACATCTCTATAACATAATTTTCTTCCATATCTATTATTGAGTTTTCTTTACTACCCTTGTCTACTAGACATCTGCATCTTTGTGCATTTGTAATTTACTTTGTCTCTTTTAATGCATACTACATGTTTATGAAATGAAAATATTCATAAGAATATGTTTTCATTAAAAGAAACTTTGATATTAAAATATACATTTAAAAAGTAAGAGATTTTAAATCCATCAAAATAAAATAACTAGTTTATTTAAGAAGAATAATATATGGCATAAATAATTTAAATAAAACATATGAAGAAAACTTAATAATATAAAATAATTTCTATAAAAATATTTCTGATAAATATACTTGTAAATAAAATCTTTCAGAACTTGTAAAATAATAATTTAAAGAAAATTAGATTTAAAAACATAAAATTAATTCATATTAAAATCCTTGAAATCATATGGTCTAAATACTCCATGCTCATAAGCAAAGTTAGGATCCCTAAGATTATCCATAACTTGGATTCAATACTAATTTCCCATTACTTATCCCATAGTATACATGCATTCAAACAATTATGCACATGATCACGTAGGAAAAATAACTCTTAATTATATTTCTTAAATCTAGATGCCATCAGTAAATTCTAGGCTATACCTAAATCCTCATGTATTAACTTTCTAAGTTTATTCCTAGTTCACTTCATGTTTTTTACCTTTATAGGTCTAACAATAATTCATCATTCTTGATTGCAATTATTTAAGCCTAATATTAATTGATTAAATTCTTATGCCAAATTCCCAATTTCTAACATATCAAAAATATTTAGATAATTTCAAAATAATAAACTTTATACAAAAAGGAAGGCAGATGGTAGAATTCTTACTCACTTGATCAAATGCAATCTTAAGCCTAGATGCATTATTGTGATCATCTAGTCTAAAATAATCAACCACTTGATTTCTTAATAAAACATAGAGATAAGATAAAAGAAAATTGAATATGCATTTGATTCGATCATTTTACCTTAGCTTCGGGTTCTCGGATTAAAAGTATGTTGAGACTAATTCTTGATAGGGTTTTAACATTGGTTGATAGTGTTGATGGTAAAATCTATTATTGCCATATTCCTGTTAACTAAGATCAATTCTTGAACCCCAAAGTGCTTTCAATTCAATGCAATGAGAGCTGAGGAAGATAATGAAGATGGTGAAGAGGAAGAACAATAATGGCATACAATATTTTTAATGTGGTTCAGCTAAAACCAGGCAGTACTGGTCCCTACATCCATGAAAACTTTTATTATTCTGAAGGAAATTTTATAGAGTTTCAGTATAATAATTTTAGCTTAGCTTACAAGGATCCTCCTCCTCCTATTTATAGAGGCTAGAAGGTTTCAAATGTAATTTTACATACTATAAATAGGTTACATCAAACATTAAATGTACAAGACAATTTAAACTCTTACAAATCAGCTTCTACAAGTTGCTTTTTATGGGGTGGATCCCTTGTCAATGGACTGATGTAAGCCTGTTCGATGTTCTGCTTGTTGAGCTTTCCAACCTGGCAATATGCCTTACTTCACGAGCTGAGACCCTTGGCTCAAGGTTGCTACTAGCCTTCATTGAGTGAGATCAGGTTTTGTTATAGTGAAACAAGCTTATACAATATCAATTATCAAGTATGCAAGCTGGGACTTTGTGTCCTTAACCTTAGCGGGCTAAACTCCTTTTGCTTGAACTTAGCTTCTGTTGAGCTTTTACTAGTTAGCTTTGTGAGATAGAATTTTACCCATAACATAAACCCCCCAACTCTCAGTTCACTTCATGGACTGGGAGTTATAATTTCACTATGCGATCAGAGTCTTTTGCTCTGTAGTGCTATCATTTCAAATTTCAATTCTTTCATTTCATCTGCTTTTGGCCATGCCCCTTACTGTGCCTAATTTATGGCCGTTAGTGTGGCAGCTTTTTTTTCTCTGAATCATTTGATCTGGAATAGCTAATTATCCTTTGGGTCCTTCACTGAACCTGAACTAGTTTATAAAGCCTAAGAAGCTCTTCTTACTTCTTTATGGAGTAGCCTGATGGATGCTTTAGTTAGGCCTCTTATGTTTCTGGTAGTTCAGCTTTTAGTGAAGCATTTTGAGGTGTGCATGGTCTATTGCAGTATATTAGGAGGCCTGAATGGCCTACTGCATATGACTTCCTGCATAACTCTTCTAGTTGGTTGCTGGAAAGTCTTGTGCAGATCTTAGATTACTTCCTCACTATTCTGCCATGAGATTCAGCCTTGCCAGCTAGACTCCTAAGCACTTTTTGAATTACCTTGGGCATGAGTCAAGAAAGGAGCCACTGGCTAAGGAGGACTATAAAAGGAAGAAGAATGAGGAGTAGTCATGGTCATTGATCATCCAGCTGATTGGAGTTCGCCTCCCGGGGGTCGGTTCTCTTCTTCTTTATGGAAGCCATAGCTGTAGGCTTTATGCTTTAATTTTGTATTTCCAATCTTCTGATGTAAATTTACCTTATTGAATGAGGCCTTTTAATGAATAAGCCCTTTTTGTAACTCTTGAATGCTATATCAGATGCTTTGTATATTATAGATGATAGCATATACTCCTGTAAATTATCGCTAAATAAGGTATTGTTAACATCAAATTTTGGTTCACATGAAGAGTCCCCAACTCCGGCCAATGGGAGTGAATTCGTGGACCCAAGACTATCTTCCGAAGCGTGAAAGATGAAAAGGGAGGAAGAACGATTGAACTGGAGAGTGTAGGACAGTATTTTAGCATGGTTCAACTAAATCTGGGCAGTACCAGACCCTACATCCATGGTGGAGTTTTTATTAATATTTGAAAAGAAATTTTTACAAAGCTTTGGCATACCAGATATCCAGCCTCCTCCCTCTTCTAATAGTGCATCCCTATTTATAGAGGGAAGGAGAGCTACATACATTAATTACAAGCTATGGTTGTGTTAAATCAAGAAGTAAATGTGAAAGACAAACAAACTCCTACAATTTGGTTGTTGCAGGCTTCTTTCTATGGGATGGACCCCTCTTATCGGCTATAGACTAGCATTTGTATGTGTCTGCCACTTGGTATTGTTTTACCATGTGAGATGTCTGCTATCCTGAGCTAGGGTTCCTAGCTCAGGTTCGCTGTAGGGGATCGCTTTAGCGAGCTTCGGTGTCGCTGTAACGAAATAGTGAGCTTAGGCTGGGTGGTCAACTATTTGGCGAGCCGACCTCATGATGACCTCATTGTATCACCTTCTAGTGATGAGTGAGGTGGTTCTCCCTGGACGTCCTCAGCGAGCTGGATGACTTAGCCTCTACCGAGCTCGTGCTTGTCTTATTTTTTGAAATCGATTTTCACCTACAACATAAGCCCCCTAACTCTCGATTTGCTTTCCGGACCGGGAGTTATAATTTTCCTAAGGCTTTGTTTGTATCTCCAATCAGAATCCTTGCTTGATCGGATTGTCATTTCAGACTTCTTGTCTGTCTTTTCATTTCTACTTTAGGCCATGCTTTCTTCTACTCGTAATTTTTGACTGTTGGCATGGCACTGCCATTTGTTTTTGGCCATCAGATTAAGAACACCGAGATGTCTTCTGGATTCTTCGATGGACCAAGCTAGTCTTTTTATACCCTAAGGGTTTCTTCTTTTTCCTCAAAGGAGTTTAATGGAAGAGGCTATTGAGCCCCCTGTGTTTTTAATGTCTTTGCTTCTGGTGAAGCTTGTGAGGCATGGATGGCCTGTTACAGAGTGTCTGGAGGCATGGATAGCCTGTTGCACATGGCTTTGCTGCAAGATCCGTCTTGTAGCCTCCTGGGGAGTCTTGTGCTGATCTTAGATTATCTTCCCCAGCTCCTTCCATTGAATCTAGCATCGCTGGCCAGACTTTTGGTGCCCTTTTGGATTGCACTGGGTCTGGTCCAGAAGGAACCATCGACTGGGTTTGGGAAGACTACAGGAGTAGAATTGTTGGTCTTCCTGCTGGTGGGAGTTTGCCTCCTTGTATAGCCAGCTCATCACATTCTTATCAGAATGGTAGTATTAGGCTTTCAAGCTTTCGCCTTTGTTTCTACATTTCTTCTTCTTCTAATGTAATTTTGCCTTATTGAGGCTTTTTAGTATACGAGCTTTTCTATGTAACTTCTGAAAGTTGTATTGGATGCTTCATGCACCATTGTTTATATATTTCTGATGAGTAATGAAATATCTTCTGACCAATCGGCTGTGCTTTTAACTTTCCACTTTCCACTTGGTTGCCTTTGGCAAGCAAGAATCAAGTCACATGCAAGCTACGACTGATGAGTGATCATGAGTGAGCTATGATTTTCTGACTGCATGTTAGCTGTGGATTTGGACATTGCATGAGAGCTGCAACGAATTTGTTCTAGTGTCCTCGTGATGTGGTGGGCTTGTTGCCCGTTATTTGATTCAAGTGTGCTACTAAGGTAGACTCTGGGGTCGTCTCACCCTAGGATTAGTTTTGTTTCTATTTGCATTGTCGTGAGGTAGGCTCAGGGTCGTCTCACCCTTGGACAAGTTTCTTTAGTAGTGAGATGATAGCTCGTCAC
This sequence comes from Saraca asoca, assembly GCA_026873985.1. NCBI lineage: Eukaryota > Viridiplantae > Streptophyta > Magnoliopsida > Fabales > Fabaceae > Saraca > Saraca asoca. The sequence goes on along the minus strand of JANHAO010001794.1, from coordinate 12,059 downwards.
TAAGTGAAGTCACACATCTGCACCACAGCAAGCTCATTGCTAAATCTCACAGCAATCCCGTTGCTTAGTGAGGTAGCAATCTTGTTGCTTAATGAGGTAGCAAGCTCATTGCTCAATCCTGTAGCAAGCCCATTGGTCAGTGAGGTAGCAATCTTATTGCTCAGTCCCGTAGCAAGCTCGTTGCTCAATGAGACAGTAATCTTATTGCTTAGCCTCATAGCAATCTTGCTGCTCAGCCTCACAGCAATCTTATTGCTCAATGAAACAGTAATCTTGTTACTCAGTGGTCAAGGAACTTGCACCCTTGGTCTCAATTTGTAGGACATGACTCATTTTGGATGTATCAACGGGGTAGGCCTCATGCCGTCTCACCCCCAGATGAATCCTTGTAATGGTGGAGTGAAAACTCACTGTCCGAAAAATGCTTTTTTGGCCAATCGGCTGTAAATTGCATTGATTCATACAACTTTGAGATTGTCATTGATCTTAAGAGGATGTTACAAGATTAGAATATGGTTCTGATGGAGGGCTCTAGCTCTTGGCTAGTAATTCACTTAGCCTATTGAGCTCGTTGTTCTGGTGGTCTTACCACGTAACTCTGTAGTTGGCCTCTTCTGATGAGGTCTTCAATGGCATCTTTTAGTGCCCAACATTTTGAAGTGGTGTGTCAAGCCTTATTGTGATAAGCACAGAATCTATTTGGATCTCTGGACTTAGTGGATGCCCTATTGGCTTGGGCCTCCCAAAGTCTTCATTGTGCCTTTTCGCTACAAAAATTTTATCCTATGTGTCTAATAGGATTCTGTAGCTTTCAAAGCAACCTTCAAGTTGCTAGGGCTTTGCCTTCTTCGCGAGCTGAGGAGTGGGGTCATGACTACGACTCTCATCATTCCTCTTTTTGCTTGCGATAGAACCATTGATGTCTGCTTTCTATCTGGGTTTCTCTGTTATGAAGGTTTCTTCCCATGTTATTTGTTTGGTAGCTCGCTCATAGAATTCAGTGAAGTCTTAAGCTGAAGACTTGTAGAGGCTTCTGTATAGCTTTCTATCTTTGTGAAGTTCCATCAAGATGACTGTTAATAGGCTTTCCTCTAAAGGATTTTCCATGGAGTAGGCTTCGTGCCAGAATTTGGCTATGTAATCTTTCAATGATTCATTCTTGCACTGGAAGATCATTATGAGATGGCAAAGAGGCATGAGCTGCCTCTTCAAAGCTCGATATTGGTCAATGAATTTCCTTTGGCATTCTTCCCAGTTGCTGATGCCATGAGCTGGGAGGTGCCTAAATTATGCTCGAGATACTCCTCCCAATGTGGCTGGAAAAACACAGCATTTCACCAGGGGCTCAGTTGTTTAAAGGTCCATCTAGATATTGAATGCATTCAAGTGGCCACTTGGGTCACTGTTCCCATTATACAGTGGGATTGTGAGCACTTTGAGTTTCTGTGGGAGAGGTTGCATCTCGATCTACACAGAAAATGGTGAGCTTTCCTCATAGCAAGGTCAATTACTTTGAGGCCGTGGGCATTCTTCTAGCCTTTTAAGTCTTTGGAGGACTTCCTCCATTATCAGGTTCCTTGTTTCAAGCTGAGAGGTGGAGCGTTTTGCTTGTTATGAGCCCCCTAGTTGTTGAGTGTCATGATCTTCATGAGTTTCCTTCTTAGCCTCTTTATGAAGCTGCTGGAGTTGCGTAATAGTTTCTTCATGTCTTTGTGCGCTCTGAGCTTGAGCTTGTATCAATGCTTTAACAATTTCAGCTAACTCTCTTACCATGTTTTTGAGCGTTGGTTGGGGCTGGCCGAGCGTTTGAACCTCTTGAGTTTCAGGGACAGCAGTGGAATGCTAGTGAGGCCCCATGATGGGAGCACCCGCTGGTTAGAGGACTGGAGTGGTTGAACTTTAAGTAGTTCTTCCTTTCGCCATTGTTGAACTATAATGGACACTTCAGAGAGCAGATAGGTCCCCACAGATAGTGCCAAAAATGTTGACGTTAGAATTTGGTTCATGCGGAGAGTCCCAAACTCTGGCTAACGGGAGTGAATTCGTGGACCCAAGACTAAATTTTGAAGCGTGAGAGATGAAAGGGGAGGAAGAAGGATCGAACTGAAGAGTGTAGGATGGTATTTTAGTGTGGTTCGACTAAATCCGGGTGGTACCAGACCCTACGTCCATGGTGGAGTTTTATTAAAATTTGAAAAGAGATTTTTACAGAGTTTTGGCATACTAGATATCCGACCTCCTCCCTCTTCTAACAGTGCACCCCTATTTATAGAGGGAAGGAGAGTTACATACATTAATTACAATCTACAATTGTATTACATTAAGAAATAAATGTGAAAGACAAACAAACTCCTGCAATTCATATGTTGTAGGCTTCTTTCTATGGGGTGGGCCCCTCTTGTCAGCTGTAGACTAGCATTTGTATGTGTCTACCACTTAGTATTGTTTCACCGTGTGAGATGTCTGCTATCCTGAGTTAGGGTTCCCAGCTCGGGTTTGCTATGGGGGATTGCTTTAGTGAGCTTTGGTGTCACTGTAGCAGAATAGAGAGCTCAGGCAGGGTAGTCGACTGCTTGGCGAGTCAGCCTCATGATGACCTCGTTGTATCACCTTCTAGCAATGAGCTAGATGGTTCTCACTGGACGTCCTCAACAAACTGGATGACTTAGCCTCTGCCAAGCTTGTGCTTGTCTTATTCTTTGAAATTGATTTTCACCTATAACAGGTATTCAAATGACCAATTAGCCATATTCAAATAATAAATCTCAGCGTCTGAGTGCCTTTAAAGTCAATAAGTAATATTTAGGTAGGTCGCTTGTAAGCTACGCCTGGAAAAAGGAATTGTATGCGAGCTGCAAGTATTTAATCACATGAGAGCTACAAGTATTTGGTCGTATGAGACATGAGAGCTACACCTTATCAATTATGCCATAGCAATCTCATTGCTTAATGGGCAGTATAATTTTGACTCTGCCAGCAATCTTGTTACTTTGGCTGGTAATCGAGTTTATTCTAACGCCCTCGCGCGTTAGTGAGCTCATAACTCTTTATTGGATTGAGTGTTTAATAGTGCCACTGCACTTTACCTTTTTGTTGGATTTTGAGTGTTTAATAGTGCCTCCGCACCTCAGCTTTTTGCTAGATTTTAAGTGTTTAATAGTGCCTCCACACCTCAGCTTCTTGCTGGATTTTGAGTGTTTAATAGTGCTTGTACACCTTAGCGAGCTCACAGCTCTTTGTTGGATTTTGAGTGTTTAATAGTGCCTCCACACCTCAGCTTTTTGTTGGATTTTGAGTGTTTAATGGTGCCTTTGCACCTTAGCTTTTTGCTAGATTTCGAGTGTTTAATAGTGCCTCCGCACCTCATTGAGCTCATAGCTCTTTCCTAGATTTTGAGTGTTTAATAGTGCCTCCGCACCTTAGCTTCTTATTGGATTTTGATTGTTTAATAGTGCCTCCACACCTCAGCGAGCTCACAGCTCTTTACTAGATTTTGAGTGTTTAATAGTGCCTCCGTACCTTAGCTTTTTGCTGGATTTTTAGTGTTTAATAGTGCCTTCACACCTCAGTGAGCTTATAGCTCTTTGCTAGATTTTGAGTGTTTAATGGTGCCTCCGCACCTCAGCTTTTTGTTGGATTTTGAGTGTTTAATAATGCCTCCGCATCTCAGCAAGCTCATAGCTCTTTGCTAGATTTTGAGTGTTTAATAGTGCTCCGCACCTCAACTTTTTGTTGGATTTCAAGTGTTTAATAGTGCCTCCATACCTCAACAAGCTCATAGCTCTTTTCTAGATTTTGAGTGTTTAATAATGCCTTTACACCTCATCTTTTATTGGATTTCGATTGTTTAATAGTGCCTCTGCACTTCAGCAAGCTCATAGATCTTTACTAGATTTTGTATGGAATGGCTTTCTTTTTACATAGCATTCTGCTAGGGCTATTCAAACAAAATTTCATTACTTTTTATTAATTCCAATATAACGTTATAGGATCAAAATATGGTTCTGATGGAGGGCTCTGACTCTCGATTAGTGATTCATTGAGAATGTTGAGCTTGCTGTCCTAATGGCTTCACCACATAATCCTGTAATCAACCTCTCCTGATGAGATCTTCTATGGCATCATTTAGTGCCTAGCATTCTGAGGTATAGTACTCCAACCTCATTGTGGTAGACATAAAATTTGTCTTTATTGCTCTTGAATTTGCTAGGGGTCCAGAGAGGCTTGGGCTTTCCAAAGAATTCCCTGTCTCATTCTACTGTGGAGATCCTATCTCATGCATCAGATATAATGCTATAGCTTTCATAGCGACCTTGAGGTTGAGGTTGTCTGACCTTACCCTTCTTCACAGGCCAGCTATTGGGACCATGGCCTTGATCCTCATTGCTCCTCCTTTGGCTCTAAGGGGCACTGGCCACTTCATTCTTATGCTTGGGCTCCTCCGTGCCAAAGGTTTCCTCCCACCTAATTTGCTTGGTAGCTCACTCGTAGAATTCTACGAGATCTCACACCGGGAACTTGTACAAGCTTCTATATAGCTTTCCATCTTTATAGAGTCCTGCAAAGATCACTATCAGGATATTCTCCTCTGAAGGATTTTCTACAAAATTGGCCTCTTGCTTGAATCTGGCTATGTAATCTTACAGCGATTCATTCTTTCGTTGAAAGATCATGGCAAGGTGGCAGGGAGGCACGAGTTACCTCCTCAACACCTGATATTGATTAATAAACTTCCTCTGGCACTCTTCCTAAATATTGACACTACAAGCTAGGAGACTTCTGAACCATGTCTGAGGTATACCTCCTAATGTGACTAGGAAGATGTGACATTTGACCAGAGGGTTAGTCATTTGAAGGTCCATCTGCACATTAAATGCATCCAGATGGTCGCAGGGATCGCTATTTCCATCATACAGCAGGATGACAGGCACTATAAGTTTCTATGGGAGGGGCTACATTTTGATCTCCATAAAGAATGGGGAGCTTTCCTCATTGCGAGCTTGCTCATTTTGAGCTCGAGGGTGCTCCTCTAGCCACTTTAGCCTTTCTAGCACTTCCCTTATCACCAGGTCTTGTATTTCAAACTGCAGGTTGGAAGATTGTTGATTCTTCTTCCCTTCTTGGCTAGTCTTATTTAAGCTCTTGGCCCATTGCGAGCCCCCAAATCGCTGGCTGTCGTGATTTAAGTTATGAATTTTTGAAGCCAATAGTCACTATTTATTTTACTACTTAACCTAGAAACTCATATGGATTTTCTAATGTTTCTGAGGCTCAAATCTTCTACTTCCAGCTTGGTTTTATGGACTAAAGTCATGATCTAATGATATTTGACCATTTGATGCAAGCAAACTCTTGAAAATCTAAGGAATCTAACATGTTTTCTCTCTTGTTCATGAAAAGTGTTGGAGCTTTTGGTTGAGTCAATTGGATCTATTGTTCTCAGCCATTTCCATGAGTAATTCTTACCTTTCTTATGAGTTATAAAATAACTAATTGATTCTAAACCAATGATCGATTGTTTATATTAAAGAAAGTGTCACGAAAAATAATTGACTTTGATTGGTATTATGAAGAAAAAGATAGTGATTTGATTGGGAAAGTTTGATTTTATAATTAGTTCTTCTATTATTTAAGAGTTGGCTGGGTTAACATATGAAGTATAGTTAAGGAAAATAAGAGCTGTCCTTGTAAATATGTATAGTTGCACCAAGAACATGTATAAATCTGGACGTACAAATGGAATCGTCAGCATGATCGAGAGCCCAGGAATTCAAAGTCATGTAGAATCATGCGAAACAAATATTAAGGCTTTGATTTGACTTAAGCCAAAATGGTTCAAATTGCAAGTATGCTTATCAAAAGTTGCTAACCTTTGGGAAGTCTAGGATTATATGCGATCCAAATCATAAGCAGGATTGAAAATAAGGCTAGGAAAGGTCAATTCGAATCATGCAAGAACAGGCTAAAACTTTGATTCTTATTGTAATGGCCTAAAGGCATATTTTATTTCTGCAATCAGAATCATGAATTATGTGTAAGGAAGGTCAATTTTAATCATGAGCCCTCAAAATTGGAATATAAGTTAGATAAGTTTGAAATACTTATAAATTATAGCATCTTCTTATAATGGTATGGATAATTTGGTAGGGCTTGGAAGTGACTAAATAATGAAATGGTAGAATCTGGAGAATAACCTTGTGAAAATATGTTGGGAATTGAGATATTAAAATTTTAAAAATAAATAATTTGGATCCTTGGAAGGATAAAATGAATAGTGATATTATGACAATAATATGCAAGATAAGATGATGGTGAGGGATTATACATTGAGTGGTATGAATTCTAGCTAATTCGAATATAGTAGTTAAGAAATTCTAGATGGGTAACTCATAAGCTAATAATAATAATGCACCAAATGATTGGTTAGTCCTATTGGTATTGTGATGATAAACCTAATGGTTATTAAAATAATGGGACAAACGATGTCCAATTATACTAGTAATAGGATGTAATCCATGTGATTAGAATTGTGATGAAAAAACATATAATTGTGATTAATACTTGATGTAAATGTATGCTATGATTATAATGATGAATGATGACAAATAATGATAAAATGTAATGGAATGTAAATTTGAAAACATGATTGTTATCAGGAAAGATAATGTTTAAAATGTTGAGATCTCCCTAGAAAATGATATGTGATATGAGGATAATGAAATGTGAATAATAGATAATATGAAAATGTGATGGAAAAACATGTAATTACGTCAATAGTTGAAATGAATTATGTAACATAACTATGATGAGAAATGATACCGTGGAAATATTGAGAATTTTCCATGAGATATAGGATGATTTATGATATATGATATGATGACAGTGATATTGATAATTGTCCTAGCAGTGTGATTAAATTTCAAATTGAACACAAATGTGTAGTTCGATTATTGAAATGATGATAATGTTTATATTGAGGAATTTCCTCATGAGAAATGAGATAAATTGTGATTAATGTTGATGAAATGTGATTGATGATCATGGAATGATAATTAATGATGATGATATGTGATATGTAGGAATGATATAATGTGAATGACAAATATCATGATGTAACATCTCGAATTTTCTAAAATGAATTTTATATAATAAAATGGCTTTTTAGAGAAATCTAAAAAAGGTAACTTTGAAAATTTTAAGAATTTGAAACTGTACATTTTGGGATATGAAAAGCTCAGTCATAGTGGAAAAGATTTTTATGAATAATAGGGAATCTTCAGAAAGCGGAAGTTTCAATTCAAATGCTCATGGAGCAAAATTTTTGTTTTCAAAATTTAATATTCAAAAATTTTTTGGAAAGATTGAAACTAAGGCTATGAGTACCTAGCAAATGTAAACTTATAGTTGTTACAACGGTAACTAGTTTAGCTAATTTCTATCAAAATCTCATGGTCGCTAGAGTTTGGTAAGTATGTTAATTGTGGACTCGAAATTGAGGAAATAGGAAAAATGGCTTAAGACAAAATGAGTCAAAAGGGGAAGTTGGCTTAAATTTTCTTCTATTTCCATTTTTGCCCTCCCAAAGTCAGTTCCTTCTCTCCTTTTTAAGCCATTTCTGATTGCTTCATGTAGCCCATTAGCTTCTTCTCCAAGTTTATACTCTTTTTCTACAAACTCATTTTCTCTCTCTTTAGGTAATCCTTCATCCTTCCATGCAAATTTCTTGTATTTTTACAATTGATTCCTCTCTTCTTCCTCTTCAATTTGACATTAAAATCTTGTTGATTCATCAAGTAAAATTTGAGTTATGAATTTTTGAAACCTACTATCACTTTTCAACCCATGAATCAATCTAATTTTTATGGTGATTTAGAGCTTGAATCTATTAAATATATCTTGTTTTTGTTAACTGGAATCATAATCTAATCATATATGATTAGTTGAAGAGGAAAAATCCTTAGAAAATTTGAAAGCTAATAAGCTTTTCTTTTGTGTTCTTGAAGAATATTGAAGATCTTTGTGAGATCTATTTGGTTTGTTTTTTTTCCAGCTTAAAGTGAGTAATCCTTACCCTTGTTGTGAATTATGATGTGCTCATGCTTGTGATTTGTTGATTAGTTGAGGCATGGATAAGATAAGCTTTTGGTGATTGTATAGCCAAATTTGAGGTTGAATGGATCTGTTAAGATGTTGTTTAAATAGCCAAGCTATAAGCTTATTTAAACTTTCAAAACATGTTAAAACAAATACTTTTAGTAAAAGGTTGAATGTAAAGTTTCTTCCCCTATTTTTCTACTATTTTCATGCAAAATTTGCTTGTGCAAGTCAACTAGCAACTTTTTGAACTAAACCTATGATCATGCTCATGAAAACTCAGCACTTTTGCTCTTATGATTTGACTCAAATTTTTAACTAAATTTATATGATTCAAATTGATATATCCTTCTCTATTTTTTTATTTTGATTGCGATTTGAATTATGTTTAAATTTAAACTTCCCAAAGCTTTTCAAAATTTGGCGAGCAGAATTACATTTTCAATTGAATTTCCTTGATTCTACTTGAATTTCTTTAGTGATTCTGATTGTAATTCTGCTCAAACATCAAACCTAATTCTACTTGCGATTTTGATCACACCTTCAAAATTTTTCCACTTTTTCAATTCAAACTTCTTTCTCTTTAAAAAAAAAAACTATTCTATTTCTTTGGGTCTAAACTTGCATTAGATACATCTAAGTTGTTATAGGCAAAAAGCAGCCTCGAAAGAATAAGCCCTGAACCCAGCAAAAGCTAAGCCCCTCGCCTCGCCAAGGGCACCCAACAAGCTTCGCTTCACTCTCCATCAGAAAGCGGCACAGTAAAGTTGTTCCGATATCAGCTCGCAAAGTCAATCATCCTGCTTGAGCTCTCCACCTCACTACAATGGCCCCGAGCTCATTACAGTAGCACTGAGCTCGCTATAGTGACCTCCCATAGCGACCCTGAGTAAGGAACCCCAGCTTAGGATAAAAAACACCCTGCATGGTAAGACCACACTAAGCGAAGGATGCTTTCAGATGCAAGTCTATAGCCGACAAGAAGGACCCATCCTGCAGCCCACATCCTGCAACAGCTGGATTATAGTCTTTTACTATCTTTTTTATTTATTTCTTGATATAACACAATTGTAGCTTATAATTAATGCATGTAACTCCTTCTTCCTCTATAAATAGGATTGCATTGTTAGAAGAGGAAGTTAGTGTCTTATAAGCAAAAACTCTATATAAACAATCCTTCATATCAATAAAATCTCCACCATGGATATAGGGTCCGATGCCGCCCAAATTTAGCCAAATCACTTTAAAAACACTGCCTCTGTCACACTTCTCCCACTCCCTCTACTTTTTCTTCTTAGATCATCTCCTTCTACACTTCAGAAGAAGCATTGGATCCTAGAACTCATCTCCCGTTGGTCAGAATCTGGAAACCTCCGTATGGACCAAATTTTGACGTCAACATTTTTGGCACCATTTGTGGGGATCCATATGCTCTCTAAAGTCCCCATTGTAGCCTAACGATGGCGAGAGGAAGAACTGTTCAGAGCTCAACTACTCCACCCCTCCAATTGATGGACACTCCCGTTATGGGGGCTCACCAATAGTTTACTACTGCTCTTAAAGCTCAAGAGGCTCAAACATCCGGCCAAACCCGTCCAGTGGTCGAAAGCACGGTAAGAGAGCTGGCTAAAATCGTCAAGGCATTGGCACAAGCCCAAGCTCAGGTCACGCAGAGACAAGAAGAAATCATGGTATAGCTTTAATAGCTTCGTAAGGAAGCTCAGAGAGAAACTCACGAAGATCATGATAGTCAGCCACTGGGGGGCTCACAACGAGTAGGAAGCTCCATCTCTTAATCTGAAACACAAAATTGAACAATGGAGGAAACCCTCCATAGGCTCAAACAACTAGAGGAATGCCCACAACCTCAAAGCCACCACCCTCGCCATGAGGAAAGTTCACCCTTCTCTATGGAGATTGAAATGCAGCCTCTCCTACAAAAACTCAAAGTGCCTATGATCCCACTATATGATAGGAATCGTGACCCGTGCGACCACCGGGACATGTTCAACATACGATGGACCTCCAGACAGCTGACCCTCTGGTGAAGTGCCGTGTTTTTCTCGCCACATTAGGGGGAACGTCTCGAGCATGATTCAGGCATCTTCCACCCCCACAGCATTAACAGCTGGGAAGAGTGCCAAAGAAAATTCATTGATTAGCATCGGGCACTAAAGAAATAGCTTGCTCCCCATTGCCATCTCACAATTGTAGTCTTTTACTGTCTTTTTTATTTATTTCTTGATGTAATGCAACTGTAGCTTATAATTAATGCATGTAACTCCTCCTTCCTCTATAAATAGGATTGCATTGTTAGAAGAGGAGGAGGCTGGCGTCTTATAAGCAAAAACTCTATATAAACAATCCTTCATATCAATAAAATCTTTGTCGTGGACGTAAAGTCTGGTGCTGCCTAGATTTAGCTAAACCACGTTAAAAACATTGCCTTCGTCACACTTCTCCCCTCCCTCTACTTCTTCTTCTAAGATTATCTCCTTCAACACTTCAAAAGCAGCATTGGATCCTGGAACTCATATCCCATTGGTCAAAATTTGGGACCCTCTGTACAGACTAAATTCCAATGTCAACATAAGTTGAATAAAATAGATGAGAAGTCTTGAACGAGTAACTTCCAAGTTACAATACTAATTAACCTAGTAATTGTTCATACACAAATGTTATGGAAGCAATGTAGATAGTTATAAAGATAGTGTAATAAAAAATGTGTGTTTGAGACAATAATGAAATGATGGTCTATACGTAGATAATAGGAAAATGATCTTGATACTTGTTATAATAATGGGACCCATATAATTAAGAATAAGGCCTAAGTATGAATATTCTTTAAGAATTAGCCTATGATATATAATGGCAATCATATGTGATATATGTAATAAAGATGATATAAAATATATTTGAATGATAGATTACGTGATAATATGATGACAATGATGCTATTGCGATATTTGAAATTGCCCATGAAACATGGGATGGCAAATGATGAATGATTGTGATTGTGGAAATGCAATTACAATGAATGGTATTATGTATAAAGTTTGATAATGTACACAAGACATTGAATAGTATATGATAATTGTTGATGGATTTATAATCATTGTAAGTGATTATATCGTGTAAAGCTTGCTTATGCACATGAGACATGGCATGATATACAATGTTATGAATGATATGAGAATGATGGGATATGGCAGAAAATAATGAACTGGATCCTAGATCTACACATTCCAAATGGTGAAAGGGGCATAAGGCAGGTATTAGAGGGATAAGGCAGGGTTTGTGTGGGTTATAACTAGACTGGAGTAACAAGGTGATTTACATTGTTTTTCTTTATTATGTTGTTTATTGAAATTGTTATTTTGAATATATTAGAATGTGATAAAATATGACTTGATTATGTGACATGGTTATTGACGGCTTGAAGCTATGTAAATAGTATGATTTATAACTGTTATTCTAAAAAATTTTGAAAGAAGATTTAATATGGTAAGACAATGTGACATAACCTCATATGAAGACTGAATTCTATGAAATGCTAGAAAGTAATATAATATTATGTTGTATGCTAAAAAATACGACTCCATGAGAATGAGTCCACAGAGACGACGAAGGCGAGTCCTCGCGACATGTCTTCAGACGTCGAGACGGTAACAACAATGGAAGTCTTGCGCGCTCGCTCACCCGTGATCTGGTAGCCACCCTCAGACGACAGCACGACTTGACAAGCGATGGGTTCAAGGATCAACCTTGCGATCATCCTACTCGCGCTCGTCCACCCCAGCGACTCTCGCAACTATTCCACAATTGTGAAAGCCCTCGATAGGGACTATAAAGCATCTTGCCTGACACCATGCAGACCTACATGTCGGCCTGGAGAAAACTACTCCCATAGCCTACAATTAGATAGGGGTCTCTTCACCGTGTATGCTTATTTATTTGATGTGACA
>JANHAO010001793.1:0-31410 GCA_026873985.1 Saraca asoca | reverse complement strand
TACCAAATTGTAAGAAATAAGAGGGACTAAAATGACAAAAATGAAGTTATTAATACTTTATTAGAAATTTATTTTAATGGAAGTACAAAAGTGGGACACCTCACTTCTTCTTCTTTTTATTTTTTCTTAACTCACACACACTTTTACATGGCACACCTTTCTCAACACACACACACGATTTCTCTTTCTTCTAACACACACTCGGTTTCTCTCTTCTTCTAACACACACTTCAAATTCCCACACATACACACATATATATACTACACTTCAATCGCCACGCATTAAATGCATTTTGCCTAGAAAATTCTAATATGTCGACTTAGTCTTTTCTACACTTTTCTCTATTCTTCTTCTTTTTTTTTTTTTTATAACAACTCTTCTAAAAAAAAGAGTTAGTGCTGCTTTCTTTAACACACATAAGTAAATATAATAAGTTGTTTACTTTGAAATATATGATATTTAATTGGATAATCTAACATATTTAAAGAAAAAGTTTGAATATCAATACTTAAAACTCATATATCTTATAAATAACGGTGGATTAGAATGTTGATAAATTTCTGACTAAAGATAAATGGGTAGAAAAGGGAGTTAACTTGTATAAGCATGATCACATGGCACTTTTTATTCTATTTATATGTTTTGTTCTATTTACTTATCTAACAATGATTTAAAGTGAATTTTTGTAATAGATTCTATATATTGCGCCAACAACATGGACTATAAACCTTTTATATAATCTAAAGGACTACAAAATATAATTAGTGATCCAATATATTTAGTTCTAAAGTAGACTATTTATATTGCGTCAAAAGCATGGATGACAAGCCATCAATATAATTTGATGGATCACAAAATATAATCAATAATCCAAAATATTTAATTCAAAAGTAGGTTTATATTTTTTCAGATCATTAAAATAGCAAAAATTATATTGCAATTTAAAGGAACAATTTGATGATACTTCATTATGATTATTGATAAATTATGGGAACTGCCATTATTATCGTTAATTATTGATATGCAACGATTATAGGTGGTGCCTTGATTTGGCAATAAACTTATGATCCTCAATTATAATATTTAAGTATGTAATGAATTAATACTTTTTTATATATACATTTTTTATTTTCTCCTGCTATGAGTGTTATAAATTTGATGATCAATTTTTACAGTTGAAGTGATATTTGAAATATAATTATACAGATGAAATATATAATTGTCAAAAGTGGAATGATGCAATAACAAATACAATGGAAAAAAAATTATTGAAACATATAATAAAGCAATGGTATTGTTTAGATATAGGTTCTGTAAACACCAACACGTAACAAGGTAAATTTAACTGTCTAGCAATTAAATTTTACAGTATAGATGTATAAATTCATTTTCATAGTGTGATAATAATCAACTATGTATTTCCATGTCTTAGTTGCATTGTCTTTATTATGCTAATTGAAAAGTATTCATAGTGCAATAATAATACATGTTTAGTTATTTCTTAGGTGGCCAAGATGAGGCATGGTTGATGGTATCTTCCTTGTGATTAGTTTTAGATAACACTTGTGAGGCATGATTAGTGAGGTATTGTTTGTGATTAGTTCTTAGATGACAATAATGAAGCATAACTAGTGGCACCTTGGTTGTGATGATTTCTTATATGACAATGGTAAAACATGATTAGTGAGGCATTATTTGTGGGTAATTATTAAATGATAATGGTAAAACATGGTTAGTGACACCTTGTTAGTAACATTAGCATAATTATTATTTATACAATATATAAATAGTGAAAATTAATTTTTGACAATATTTAATATGTTACTCTATTTAATTAGTTGATAATTTTTTAATATATGAAAGTTGTCATAATTTGATGATCATTAATTTGAAATATCATAAACTATCATAATTATTTATTTATGCAATGCTTAAATGGTGAAAATTAATTTTTGATTAATTTTTGACAATATTTGATATGTTACTCTATTTAGTTGTTAATAATTTTAACAATTTAACATATAAAAATTGCAATGCTTCATGAAAACTAATTTGATATACCATAAACTAGCATAATTTATTATTTATGCAATGTTTAAATAGCAAAAATAAATTTTTGGTAATGTTTAATATGTTTCTTTAATTAATTAGTTGATAATTTTAGTAACTTATCACATGAAAATTGCCATAATTTAGTGATAATTAATTTGATATATCATAAACTAGCATAATTATTTACTTATGCAATGTTTACATAGAAAAAAATAATTTTTGATTTTTTTTTGCAATGTTTAATGTGCTACTCTAATTAGTTGTAGATAATTTTAGTAATTTAACATATAAAAGTTATAATAATTTAGTGAGAATTAATTTGATATATCATAAACTAGCATAATTACTTATTTATGTAATATTTAAATAACAAAAATTATTTTTGACAATGTTTAATTAGTAACTCTATTTAGTTGTTGATAATTTTAATAATTTAACACATGAAATTTACAATAATATAGTAAGAATTAATTTGATATATCATAAACTAGCATAATCATTAATTTATTTATGGAGTATTTAAATAATAGAAATTAATTTTTAACAATAGTTAATATGTTACTCTATTTAATTAGGTGTTAATTTTAGTAATTTAACAAATGACAATTATAATAATTTGATGAGAATAATTTGACATATCATAAACTAGCATAATCTACTAATAAGAAGAAAATAAGTATACTAATAAATTAATAATGAGCACATTAATGCTTACGCTGTATTTTATTCGAAGTCTTATAGTAATCTTATAGATTTAACTAATCTATTCTTATTGACAGAATATGCTCATAATATTCTTATTGAAGAGGTTACTTATCCTTGAAAAATATTATGATATGCTCATAATATGCTCATAAAATTATGATATGTTTATAATATGACAATTTTTTTTTATTAATTTTTGATAATATTTAATATGTAAGTGTATTTAGTTAGGTGATAATATTAATCATTTAACACATGAATTTCCAAATATTTGATGAATTTTTTTTTAATATTACAAAAGTTATGACACTCACTCTCATTCAAATATTACTATACAAATAGTATTTACCACTTGTCAATAGAGGGTAACTAAGAAAAACTTTTAATTTTTTTTTCTTTTTCATTCTAATTTAAATCACGGATAAAAGTTTTGTATCTATTTATTTTAACAATAAATTATTTATAACAAAATTTTAATTATTTTTTAAATTTTATTGCATTAATTTATTGAATTATTAATTTAATTTTTTATTTTTTCTAAATGATTATATAATATTTTGAATTATAATTTTTAATATTTAAATTATTTATTTATTTGAGTAATGTAATTTTAATATCCAATTTAATATTATTAAGATGATTTTTAAGTTATAATTTGATAGTATTATATTTAAATATTTAACATTAAAATATCTTAATATCAATGAGTTGTATAATTTAAAACTTAAATAATTGTAATAATATATCTCTTAATTTTTAATTCGTAAATCATTTTGATAAATGTTATATATCCTTATTATTTATGAAAATTATTTATTTTAAAAATATTATTTAATAAAATTATCTATATCTAATTTTCTATCTAAATTCGTTATTAGATTTCATTTTGAATTGTGTGTGTATTTGTGCAAAAGCTTTATATGGATAATACATAGAAGTCATCTCACCGCCACGTGTTATCACCAAATTCAGACTATTTCTCTGCAATTTTTGGTGAAAGAATAATGTACAAATTTCTTGTATAAAAAATTTATGTGTGCAACAACAACAAATTATATACATTTAATTTCTTATTAATTAATTTATAATTATTTTTTATACATTTTTTATTAAAAGAATATTTTATTTTTTTAATTATTTTCAGCATTCAATGACATATTTTTAATATTTTTATTAAGCAATTCACTTAATTATCTCATAACTATTATATAAACTAAAATCTTTTTAGTTCACATAAATTTTGTTTGTATTTAAATAATTAATATTGAGTAAAGAATATTATTAATATTAAGTAATTAATCTTATATATAATAGTGTTATTATTTTATAATTTAATACATAAAAAGCTATTTACAAAATATATTTAAAAGGATTGACTTTTTTTTCTTAAGTAAATTTATTTTAAATATTTTAGTATTTAATTATGTCAATAATACATATTCCCATCCCCTCCCAAATCCTTATCTTTTTTTTTTTTTATGTTATACTCCTACATAAGATTATACAATTAAATATGTTTTTATCTTACATACTAAAAATTATAATTGTTATCCAATCAATGATATTTAATTCAATTATAACTAATATTTAAATTATATGTAAATAATATTCAGTTATTATCTAAATAAATTAGGATTTTTTTTAAATTGCATGTAAATAATACTCAATTAACATTTACATATAATATAATAGCAAAAGCGTTTAATATTAAAACTCACAAATTCTTTATAATCTAAAGTTAATGCATGAATACACACTCACACATAAGCATGCAAACACACACCCTCTCGAATTTATATGAGATACTTTTAGATTAAATTAATTGAATTTTCTTTGTACTATGATAGTTAATCAAATTAATTAGTATATTAGGTAGGATCTGAAATTATAAATGTTATGGAAGAAAGAAATTGAATTTTAGAACCAAATCTTTCAAAAGAAAGACAAATAAATCAAAATAGAAAAGCAAGTAAAAAATGGCAAAAATTAAAATGCAGTATGAAGCTGCTCTTATTCATTCGTTATGTGAAAATAAATTTGGCGAATGCACTTAGGAAGGTACTCAAAGGGCTAAATCGGGACCTTGTAATCTCACACCTATAATAGGTATATAGTATATATCATTTACAATTTACTTCATTTACTCATCATTATGATAATTTATAAAAAAGTTATTTCACAATTGAAACACCAATTTAAATTTATCTTTAATTGGTATTGTTTAGGTAAAAATAGATGATAAGGTGAAATGGATCTTAAGTTATAATTATGACACTTTTGCATATGAATCAAACTATACATACATGCATGAAACATTTAGAAATGTTGATATTAAATTTGGATAAACTATTATTTTATATGGCAACTATCTTCATTTTTTGTGATAGCAGATACTTTAATAAGATAGTTTTATCTATCTAATTTTATATACTTTAATTAGAATTAAGTTCATCGTGAAAGTTAAAATTTTTGAAGGGATTACGGATTAATGTTAGAATAAAGAATTTATTAATTGTTCAATTAGAGTAGTCAAAATAATAAAATGAGTAATTTTTAATTCTATATTTTATTAAAACATGTGTAATATTAATTTATATTATCTATATTTTAAATTAATGTATTTGTATATGGTTTGGAATTAAATTTTATTTGTGTTAACCTTTCAACTGTAATAATATTCTTATTAAATGTTTAATTCTTTTTATAAATATAATCATATATCTTAAATTATAAAAATCTGATGCACATGCACAAGTATTAGACTTGGGTGTGTATCTGTGTGTGTGTATATATATATATATATATTGCTCACAAAATGTCTTTAATAAAAAATTGCTTATTTGAGCAAAAAAATATTGTTTTCCATATTTAAAAAGGATACCGTGCAATGCACGGATATGGGTCCAATTTACTATATTTATTGTATCTAGCAATTAGGTTTAAGACATATTTGAATTAAAAAAAGAAGGTTTTCAAATTTGTGTGGAGAAAAAAATAAAAAGAAAGCTTAGTCCAACTTACTTTTTATTGACCCATAAATTCATTAAAAAAAGTTTGAGGCAAAAATAAAATTAGAACAAATTTAAGTCTAATTTAAAAAGCTTAAAAATAAATTATTAACTTGAAAAGTCCTTTCATACAAATAAAATATTATTCCTTCGTTGGCTTGTTAGTCTCAATGCCTAAACTTTTTAATTTGGATATGGAAGAATTATTCTACTCAATTTGTTTGATTTATAAGTTGACTCAATACTTATATATTAATTCTATTGTAATACCAAAAATTTCAATATTACTACTTATATTTTGACAAGTCAAGAAACTACTTCTTTAATTTTAACATTTACTTAACTATGATATAACAATATCACTTATCAAAATACAAGATATAGTTGTGCTAAATTCTAAGTGTTACGATAGTACAATAAATGAATTCATCTATTATTCGTTTTTTTTCTTAAAATCAATTGTATTAAAAATTACTTATTTTTTTATTATTCCAGATATATTCTTACAATATGAACTTCTTTCCTAAGCACACTTATTAAAGACTAATTTTTGGTGCTTTTTTTTTTTTCTTTTAGGATGTAAAATATTTGTTTTTTTTAATTATTTTTTCTCATTAAAACATGGCAAGTCCTTAGGTTAAAAAAATCCATCTAAATGAATGATAATATGATTTTTTTTACTAACCTATATATTAATTTATCCTCTAATTGACTTTAGTATATATAAATCAATCTTTAACTAGAAGGAGAACATCCTTATTTTATGATTTTTTTTTTAAATTCACACAAATATGTGACGAAACCCTTCGTAAAAGATATGAAGAGGGAACAATAAGAGAAGGAAAACTCTATGAAAAAATTTCCATCCCTAAAAAATTATAGCCATGACCTAAAAATAGAAGGTACGGGTTATGAGCTTCACTTGTTTACATGATGATGCATAATTGTTATAAAGGTATAGAATAATATGCATGAAAGCAGTGTGTTCATATTCACTGGAATTGCAATTTATATGAGGCTCTATAAGCATTAGAAAGATAAAGTTAGAATACAATCACATCCTTAACTAATTATATTGGCTTCCTTTTATCTTAACTAATTATATCAATCTTAATTAATTATATAAGCTTTCTTTGAATTTGAATTTTAATCAAATGATATCTCTTCCATACGTCCTCGCAAGATGATGGAGCTATTGGTGATACTAATCTTCAATAAAAGAGAATAATGTTTGGGAGACAAGAATGGCTTAGTAAGAGCATTTGACACTTGATCAATGAGAGATATGTAAAAAACTTTAAATTGATTAGTCACTTTTACCTTGACAAAATGATGATCAATGGCAATGGCTTAGGAGCAGAATTGATAGAAGAAAAATATCAATTTTGACAAGGTTCAAAACTCCACTATGGTAATTTTTTTTAGCCTAAACACCATTTACATTAGTTAGACCTAAGATATGGGACTACGAGTGGAAAAGAAATTCTTTTGAACTTCAATATGTTGAACTGAAAAATTGACGCCTTACAACAAGAACTAGAACCTTATTTATACTAAAATGATAGGATTAAAATACAAAGAAATTGAAGCAAGTTAGCTTGTTGATAGTGAGCTATGGTAAGTTATAGGGCTAGGTTGTAGAAAGGCTTGTTTTGCTTGGTGGCTGGCAGCAACAAGTTGGCCCTGAAATAGGGAAAGTTGTAGGAGGAAGTAGGCCAAGTTGTAGGGCACTTATTTCTGCTTGTTCTGCTTCATTCTCCCCCGGTTGGAGAAAACTCATCCTCGAGTTAAACTTGATTGTTGTAGTAAAGAGATAAATTAGCCACATTGAAGGTAGCAAAAATCCTATAATCATCTGGTAACTTGATCTTATTAGTATTATCATTAATCTTCTTCTCAACTTGAAATGGTCCATCTGTCTTAAGAGAAAGTTTAGCATTGGGTTGGTTTAAAAATCCTTTTTTTTTTTTTGTAGATGAATCCAAACCCAATCTCTTTTTTAAATGTAAGCTTCTTTCTATGCTTGTCATATTAGCTTTCATATCCATTAGTTTGGCACTTCATTTTTTCTTGAACTTATTCATGTAGCTTCTTGATCTCTATAGCTTACTCATCAACATCAACGCTGTAATGTTTGGATGAGATTATTGGTGTGAGGTCTAATGGACTGAGAGGGCATAGGCAACTTTAAATGGACATTTTTTAGCAACCTAATTGGAGGAGTTATTATAAGCAAACTTTGCTTAGGCAAGTACAAGATCCCATTGTTGAAGGTTCTTTCCAACAAGGTTTCATAGTAGATTTTCCAAGATTTTATTTATAGCTTTAGTTTGACCATTAGTTTGGAGATGACTTGCAGAACTAAATTGGAGGTGAGTGCTTATCTTCTTTCATAAAGTCCTTAACAATGACTTATGAATTTCATATCCATATCAAAAATGATAATTTTTAGAATTCCAACAAGTCTCACAATTTCCTGAAAATACAACTTAGTAATGTGTATAACATCATTGGTTTTTTGGCAGAGTAGGAAGTGAGTTATTTTTGAAAACCTATCAATAATGACCATGACAAAATCCTTTTGTCATTGAGTTTAAGGTAGGCTAAGGGTAAAATCCATACTAATACCTTCCTAATATGAAGTAGGAATAGGTAATGGTAGATACAATCCAGCATTTTAACTTATGGTCTTTGCCAAGTGGCAGGTTTGGCATTATTGGACGTGTTTGGCAACATCTCTGTCAAGCCTTAACTAATAAAAACTTTCTTTGACAAGGGCTACAGTCGTGTCTTTTCCAAAATGACTAACTAATCCTCCATCATGTGATTCCTGAATTATTGCATCTCTTATAAAATATTGTGGAATACATAATAGTTACTTTTGAAAAGGAAACCTTTTTGTTGATGATACCGTTGATAGGCTTAGTTAGGTATGGACTTCCAAATTGAGTAGTAATCAGGGTTATATTTATATAATTCTTTAATTATTTCAAACCTAACTACCTTGACTTGCATGGAGGAAAGTAGAGTTTGTCGACGGCTTAAGGTATCAACAACATGGTTGCGAGTTCTTGACTTGTGCCTTAAAGGAAAAAGTTATGACTGAAGGAACTCACTCCAAGTAGCATGGTACCGATTGATCTTCTGTTGTGAGTTTAGATGCTCTAGAGCTTTATGGTCATAGTATAGCATGACTTTTTTTAAAAGGAGAAAATGACTCCAATGTTCCAAAACTCACACAACAAAATAGAATTCCTTGTATAAGTGGAATATTTATGTTTTGCATCATTTTATTTTCACTGAAGAAGGTAATTGGTCATTCTTTATGGCTTAATATTACATTGATACCAACATTTGAAGCATCACAATCAACTTCAAATATTAAGCTGAAATCATGAAGAGCTAAGACAAAAGCTTCAATGAATTTTTTCTTCAGTTCTTTAAAACTATTTTGAGATTTATCTGTCTATTAAAATCTGTCTTTTCTAATGCCATCTGTGATTAGAGTTGCAATGGAACAAAAGTTTCTGATGAATCTCTGGTAGAATGATGCCTACTAGTGGAAGTTTCTAACATCATGAATAAAGTTAGGTGTAGACCAATAGAGGATGGCTTCAATCTTGTAGGGATCAATTCAAATACCTTGAGTGGTGATGATATATGCCAAAAAAGTTACTTTTGATGTTAGAAATGTATTTATTAAGGTTAACGTATAATTTCTCCTCTTTGAGGACTTCAAAAATTTGGTAGAGATGATTTAAATGCTTTTATTTATTCTTGCTATATATCAGGATATTATTGAAAAGTAAACCATAACAAATTTACTAATGAATGGTCAGAGTACTTAGTTTATAAAGTGCGTGAAAGTGCTAGGAGCATTGAATAATCCAAAAGACATAACTGTCCTTTTGTATAGGCCACCTTGGGTTTTGAATGTGGTTTTCCATTCATCTCCTAGTCATATTCAAATTTGGTAGTACCCACTTCTAAGGTCAACTTTTGAAAAGATTATTGCTCCATGTAGTTGATCAAATATGCCATCAAGCCATGGTATTAGAAATTGATACTTGATAGTGATTTTGTTTACCACTCTACTCTCAGCTCACATTCTCTATGTTCTGTCTTTCTTTGGGACTAATAATATTGGTAATGTACAGGGACTGACACTTTCTCTGATGAGTCCTTTGTCTAGCAATTCTCCTATTTGACATTGAAGCTCCTTATGCTCTTGAAGGTTCATCTGGTAAGCAGATTTGCTTAGAATGGCAGATCTAGGGATAAGGTCAATGGCATATTAGATATCTCTCATTGGTGGCAACCTAATAGGAATTTCTTCTAGAATAACATCCTAGAAGGTTTTGAGGAGGCTCGTGATTTCTTGGGGAACATCGGCTTGCCATTTGGGTTTACTAATAAGAAAAGGTAGAACTGGCTTGCAACTTTTTACTATTCTTTGAGCTATCTTTTGGTGACCAAGGTAATAATCTGATTTGGGCATTCCGATTTCTTGATAAGCTTTTTGGGTTGCAATGAAGTCAACCTGATTTTTATGCCACCCTTTTTTTGAAGGAGTAGGTGTTTTTGAATACATTATGGGTGGCTCGACGAATAAATTGCCAGGACCGTCCTAACAACATGTGATAGGTATCCATGGGAATGACTTCGCACTATACTTCATTTTAATACTTCTTTCCAATGAAAAATGACATAAAGTTGTGCTTGATAATGTCACCTCATTTCCCTTTCTTAGCTATTGCAAATTTATAAGGTTATGCATTGTATTTTGTTGGGAGGTCGTACTTCCTAACCATGTGGTTTGATACTATATTCTCATAGTTTTCATTGTCAATAATAACATTACATATATTTCTTTGAGAAGTACAACTGGTGTGAAAAATGTTGTGTCAAATTTGGCAACGATTAAAAAATTGTTGACTAAAGCTTAAATAGGCAACGGTTTTGACAGCATTGTCTTTTGTCTTTTGTTTAAGCTAACACTTGTTGAACAACACAAAAAAATTGTTATTTAATATAAAATAGGCAACACTCAAGTGATTATTGTTAAATGAAACTATTCCTTAATATAAAATAGGTAAAACTTAATTAACTGATGGCAAATTATGATTCATAGACAATATCCAACTTATTACAATATATATCACTAAAAGCGTTTTTGCAATTGTTGCTTTAAATGTTTTTAAAAGGAAACACTTGGATAATTGTTGCATTATGGAAATCAATAGGCAATACTTATTTTTTTTGTTGTTTTTCTAAATTATTGTACATACTATTTTTTTTATGTCTCAAAATATTGTATTTTATATCAAATAAATTAATTAGTTTTCCTCCTTTAAGTTTCTAGGAAAAGATACATAATCATCAATTAATTAAGTATGCAATACAAAATTATTACAACAATGAAATTATGGCTACAATTTCTAAACTGTTGCCTAAAATATGTATAAGCAACATTCTTGTAAACGTAGTGTTTCTGGTAGTCATTACAGCAGCGAAGTTATGATTACAATTCCTAAACCGTTATCCACCCGTTGCTTTATTTATTGTGTAATTTTCAGTATAGGCAACGGTTAATCCTCATTTTATTAGTTTTCTTTATTTTAATTACTTCGCTATCAGTGGCTTTGCACAACATTTAGCATGACACTCAAACTCCTCGTGCTTCTCATCTCACCGTTGTTAACCTTCAGCACGCTCTTGCAACTAGCAAATGGTGGTTGATCGATGGCTTCTCGATGTGTTTTCATTTAAAAAGTAATTTCTATCACTCTTGATTCTTAACCTTTTCTCATTCACACTTTCTATCTTAGGGTTTTGCTTCACACTGTATTTTGAATTTGGTTTTAGATAGTGAATCATACTTAGGGATTTTGGTTTTTCTAATTGTTCCATAATTTTTTTTTCCTGATTGTTCAGTTTCTGGTTCAATCTTACCTTGTTTCTTTTCAATTTGGCTTTTCTTTCACAACCACTTCTGCGACTTTTTTCCTTTTAAGATTGAATTTGGATTGTTCCCTTATATTAATTTTGAGGATGCATTTGATTTTTATTTTGTTGATAACCTCTTTCAGTTTTCCATCTCAAATTATAGTCATTATAGCTAAGAACTTAGTTTAAATTGAATAGGCATTCCTCCGGATCAGCAGCGCTTTTGTTTGTTTTCATTTCCCATGCTTTCTCAGTAACCAAACAGTCCTCTTTCAGTTTTCCATCTCAAATTATAGTCATTATAGCTAAGAACTTGGTTTAAATTGAATAGGCATTTCTTTGATATTCGCTGGCAAGGAGCTCGAAGATGGTTGAACCTTAGCTGACTTTAACATTCAAAAGGGTTTGTTTACATTTGTTTTGACAACGCATTTTAATATTTTTATAAAATTTTATTTCGCTTTTGCCAAAAAAGTGTTTTGGTCAATGTGTGTTACTTATATCAATTCCCTGCAAAGTTGACGCTTCATCTTATGCTGAGACTTTGTTGGGGGTATCATTGAGCCTTCTTTGATGGCTTTGGCCCACAAATACAATCAAGACAAGACGATCAACCTCAAGTATGCTTCTTTTTCCTTCGAGCTTTTTGTTTATGTTTTTGTTTGCATGTAAAACAATTAATAACTATTGATATGATAGTTGCCATTTTTTGGGGTAACTTTTATTTGGTATCTGTATTTGCATTGCTTTCATGGTCTGTAGTAGTTACATTTGCTGGTGTTATTCATGCATGTCTTGTCTGTTTATTCCTTCGCCTCTCTCATATGTTTGGAGGAATTGGGTTATGAAGGTGATTGTTCTGTTTTTCCTTGGACATGAGTTGATTTTTGTACAAGTTGCTTGCTGTCGTGAAAAAGTTCATGGGAACTAAAAGAGAAATGAGTGCGTATTAGAAATTCGTTCTTGCTCAAAATCTTTTATTTTATTTTACTTTTCCCACTCCAACTCTTCTCTGCTTCTGTCAATTTCTTGCCCAAAGTTTCAGCCTCAAGGATGCAAGCAAAGAGGACATGAAGATTTGTAGATGATATTCTGACTGTTGTTTTGCACAGGTTCAATCCTTCATTTCAAACCAAAGGCATCACAACACTGCAAACACATGATTAGCTGTAGGTTTCCAAAGTCACTCCCCTGTGCAAACGTACTCAATGGAACTGACATTCTAGTGATGTATCATTGAACTTTTGTATTTAAAAATATCAATATTCGTTTGAGCCCATTTGAGATGGCTTTCCTTTGTTTTAATTTATTTTTGATAAAAAAAGAATATATTAATTAGGCAAAAAATATACAAAAGAGAAGGAGGACTAAGATCCCTTGAAAAAAGGAAAGAACAAAAGAACCAGAAATTGAAACAAGAACAAAGCAAAATTACACAAAAAACAACATTACAACTGGTGAAAATGGACTACTTCAATACTATTCATTGGTGACTCACTCTAATTATGAAATGTTTACCTTTTTTTATGCTTCCAAGTTTTTGGATGAAGTCCTTCTTATGCTCCTCTTGATCTTTTGTCATTGTATTGATGCAAATCTATTAGTAATATTTATTTACACATGATGTGTCTGATTTCCAAGGGATGTGCAATATAGTTTTCATAGATCCATAAGCAAGAGGATATTAACTTTGCTCTTTACTAAAACTAGAGGCCTTAGCATATGTTAGTTATGGTATCTAGAGTTGCATTCTTTACAGAATCTATATTCGTTGGCTATCTCTTGAAGTTTTCCCTCTTCTTTTTCATAATTAATTTGGACAGATATGCAGTTCAACGTGATCAATTATTGTATTCTTTTTTTTCTTTCCGAGTCTGTTATATCGCTACAAGTTATCTATTTTTATTCTGCTAGAACACCTCTCTTGTATTTTAATTACTCTGAGTATTGAAGAATGGCAAAATTCCATTCAAAACATCTCTGTTTACTTACTACTCCATCCAATTGCTAAGGTATTTTATGAAGTGACTGATATGCTGCTCTTTTCTGTTAGGGACTACAAGCTTTTTTTTTTTTCCAAACAAGCTCAGCTTGAGACATCAAGTTGCCCTAAAGATGATTATTTGAACACAAGTTAGAGGATAAAAGGTACAATTTGTCCTTTTTTTTCTTTGAAGTTTCTTAATCAAGGCTTTAGATAACTTAATAACTGATTTGACTGCTTTTGAGCTAATAGTTAGTATATCGTTGGATTTTGCAATGTTCTTCCTAGTGTCTCTTGTATGTGATTAGCGTATGACATATTTCTAAATTTTGACTGACAAACCAGTAGACCATGACTGCATGACATTCTGTTGGTGATTATTTTTAATGATCATAAAACTTGTATAAATATGCTATAAAACTCAACTAACGTTTTAGGTGAAAAATAAAACCAATCACAACACCACAGGCCACCACTTTCGAATATATATGGAGCCAGTGAGAAAAAACAATATTGGCAGAATTGAATTCCAGCTTATTGGTAGTTGTCATTTTCATGTGTCACTGCATTATTAGTATGAAAACAAACAACCCAAACACCTCACGTTTCATGATGAATGGATGGCCAGGGAACTTCAACTAGGATTATACATCATTCATAGGCAAAGAGCCAAATATTATTATGAAAATTAAGTCTTTCTTGGAATAAAACTTAAACTTGTGAGCAGATATTCGATTACCACAACTAATAATAATGAAACAAGAGGCTATTGGAGTCGTATTTACTTGCACATGCATAAGAAATAGTGGCAATTTCCTCTGAATGGACAGATAAAGGAAGACTGAGGAAAGGGAACTATAGTACTATGCTGATAAGTGAGATTTATCAGGCTAGAAGATAAAAATTTTGTAAGAAAGGTGGAAGGAAAAAAGGAAGAACATATACTAAAAAATGTGAGTAATCTAAGAAAACAAATAACTTAAATAATTTTTTTTTATAACTTGCGCTATTACTTTTTGATGGATAGAAACCTCATTCGTAGTCTTTTTTTTTTTAATTAGTAAATTAAAATTTATTAGTGTGTGGCTATTTTACCCTTTCTGTTTATAAATTGAAACGTGACAAATTGCTTTTGGATGAAGAGAATCCCCATTGCTTGGAGTTCATGTAAATCAGACAGAAGAAGGGTTGTATGGTTAGCCTTCTTTTTCATGGCATTCTTTGATGCATCAGTAAAAATAAAAGCTGTTGCTATAGTAAGGAGTAGATAATGGACAAAGCCTATTGCTTATGAAGGTCAAAACTGTTGCCTATGATATAGGAATAGGCAGCAGCTCTTGTAAAGTGTTGCCTAAAGTTGAAAAAAACTGTTGTCTAAAAAAATAAGAAACGCTTGCTTACACCACACTTAAAAAGTATTACTTATTCTTTTGGTAACACTTTTTGAACTTTAGGCAATAGTTTTTGACTGTTGTCGTAGGTAAAAAAAAAATGTTGTAGTGGGTATAGAAGTGTGAAGGCTCCTTCATACCACTAAGGATTTTCCATAATCAGTTGAGACGAGCTCTTTTTCAGATTGAGGTGGTTTAACTTCTCCTTTATCTTCTTCATTTTTAATGTGCACTTTATGAATATTTCCTTCAACAATGACCATGCCTTCTTATTTGGGCAATCAGAAGCAATATGACCATACCCTTGATATTTAAAACACTTTTGAGTGTTTGGATTGCTATCACGGTTGGTTCTAGTTTCCTTTTCATTTTTGGTAGCTTTCTTTGTGGTGTTGGGTTTATTTGCTATTGTGGCTCGTGTTCTGAATTCCTAGATTGCTTGTAGCTTCTCTAGATGTGAATCGGTTAGTAGTATTCTTCCTTGCATTATATTTCTCTACCCTCATGGCTAGTATAACAATGTCATCAATAGTAAAGTATTGTTACAAGGATACAACATTTGCAATCTTGGAATTTAGTCCCCCAAGATAGCGGGCAGTACTTTGTTCCTTAGGCTTATGAATGTCACACTTCATTTTGAGCTACTCAAACTCCTTTGTATATTCTTCGACAGTCATGCTTCTTTGCAACAAATTTTGAAATTTGATAAATATCTCCTAGTGATAGTGAGTTGGAAGATACTTGTGTGTGAGCTCTTTTTACATTTTATCCCAAGTTCAGATTCGGTGTCGACGCTCTCAGTCTAGTTGGTGCTTAAGATTCTCCCACCAAATTGATGCATATATATATTTTTTGAATTTGATGGCGACATTTTTAACACATTTTTCATCTTGAATATCTTTGAGGTAAAAAATGCGTTCAACATTATGTAACTAGTCAATAAAGTCATTTGGTTGTAGACTTCCTTCAAATTTAGGAATATCTAGTCTGATTTCGAGATCGTTGGATGGCTTGGTATAAGTTCTTTGATGATGATGTTTGCGTTTATTAGATGAAGAGGATAAGACATCATTGTCGATTTGTAATCTTTTGAAAGGGTTTCCATCTACTACACCAGTACCTGAATTGGAGTCACTTCTGTGTTGTTGAGTTCTTCGAGTTTTATAAAGTTGTGCTTGCAATTTTTCAATTTGACTTAAAGTTCCTGAATTTTGAAGTCATGATGGGTCATGTTTTTGGCGATTTTGACGTCTTCGAGGCATTTTTTTTCCTCTCTCTCTCTTTTAAATCAAAATGAAACTAGAAAAAATAAATAGTAAAAATGAATTAAGAATGTTAAAATTAAGGGGAAGGGCTTTTCTGAAAAGAAGGTATA
This sequence comes from Saraca asoca, assembly GCA_026873985.1. NCBI lineage: Eukaryota > Viridiplantae > Streptophyta > Magnoliopsida > Fabales > Fabaceae > Saraca > Saraca asoca. The sequence goes on along the minus strand of JANHAO010001793.1, from coordinate 14,948 downwards.
ATCATAGGGATTTTTCTGAAATTTTAAGAAAAAGGTAGGGTCAACATATAATTAAAAGAAGAGGTTGACTTGGTGGAAGTGGGTGGTAATGTGACAATAGATGACATGTGGTTGCCTTTGCTTGGTCAAGGGTGCTAACATGGTGATGACATGGTGGTTTCGTTGATGTGGTGATGATGTGGATAATGATGTAGCAGGTCAGTGACACATGGTGGCTTTGATTGGGCTGGGTTGTTGATGTGGCATGGCACATGGAAGTGGTGCTGATATGGTGTCAACTTCAACCTTTGGGTGCGTAAAGTGCACATGCATGAGTGGTAGGTGCGTGAACTACAGGGCTATTGATGCATAAGACGCATGATGGCGTGTGGAAGCTCTGGTTGCCATGAAATTTCCAGTTTGACTATTTTTGATCTCTTGAACATAATGGTGGGGTTGTTTTGTTGGTTTGGGTACAGAAAGTGAGTGTTTCAAGAGTGGTAGGGATTAGAGTACCTTGCTGCTAAATGGCTTAGGAGTAGAATTGATGAGAAAAACACCAATTTTGGCAAGATTCAAAACTCCACTATGGTGGTTTTCTAGCTTAAACTCCACTTAGGTTGGCTAGACCTAAAATATTGAACTATGGGTGGCAAAGAAATTCTCTTAAACTTCAATATATTAAATTGAAAAACTTATGTCTTACAACATAAACTAGGGTCTTATTTATACTAAATCATAGGATTAAAATACAAAGAAATTGAAACAAGTTGGCTTGTTGATGGTGAACTATGGTAGGCTATGGGCCTGGGTAGTAGGGAGGCTTGTTCTGCTTGGTGGTTGACAGCATCAAGTTGGCCCTAAAGTAGAGCAAGTTACATGTGGGAGTAGGCCAAGTTGTAGGGTACTTGGTTCTGCTTGTTCTACTTCTAGCAATATGTTTCGTCTTGGATGGAACACTAGATTAGAGCATAGATGTGTGGCTCCCATGTTATCACAAAAAATGGTAGGAGATAATGGAAGTGCACATGTAATTCGGTGAACACGTTGTTTAGCTAGGAAACTCCAGTTGCTTTGGCTGCTAAAGCACAATATTTTGCTCTGTGGAGGATCATGCAACTAACCTTTGCTTCTTGGAGGCCGTACAAATGGGATTAAAGCCTTAATAGATAATAAAAGTAATGGTAGAGGTTCTATCAGTTCAGTCCCTTGCTCAATTTGCAATAGAGAAGGCTTGAAGATGAAACAAGGTGGACCTTTTGAGATGAATTCCATTGAAGACAGTAGTCTTGAGATATCTCAAGACTCTTTTTAAAGATTGAAAGTGATCATAACTTTGGAAGATGCATGAATTGTGAGAGTTTATTTACTAAAAGGGCAATGTTTGGCCTTGTTAAAGAGATATATTGAAGAGAGGCAACCATCTTTCTATACTTAGAAGCATTTGTTAGGGGATAAACATTTTGTAATTTGAGTGCAGTTGTAGTTGATAAATGAGTAGACATAGGATTGGCTTTTGACATGTGAAATTTCTCTAAAAGATATCTGATATATTAATGTTGGGAAAAAAATATACCAGTATGAGTTGGAATAAATTCAACTCCCAAGAAGTAGCTTAGAGCTCCCATACTTTTAAGAGAAAATCTTTGAGACAATGTAGTAATGAATTGAGTAAGGAAGGTAGAGCTATTCCCTGTGAGGAGTAAATCATTCACATAGACCAAGAAGTAGTCAACAACACCACTCTGGTGATGGACAAAAAGAGAAGTATTATTGCATGAGTTCTTAAACCCACAACATAATGGAAAAGTATTGAGCTCTTGGTACTAGGTTCTAGGAGTTTGTTTAAAGGCCATATATTGCATTGTTGAAATCACATACATGGTTAGGCAGTTTAAGAATTGATGAATCCTAGAGGCTGATTCATGTATGTCTCTTCATGGAGTGTTCTCTACAAGAATGCATTTTAACATCTCAAAATCTCCTTTTGGGTAAAACTGACCGATGAAGTGAGGAATGGTTGGGAGACAAATTGCAGGCACAGCAAAGTCAGTAGCACATGGTGGAAGTGGTCTACTAAGCGTGCTCTGATAGTCAAGTTAGTATACAAGTAGAGTTTCATTAAATATAGTGAAGATGATTTGAAGAGGAGATACCTATTGGTATATATAAGTGTCAAGCATGCCAATTGTCGTGCTCTTAGACTAATGATGTGTGACCACGTGCCTTTAGCGTATTGATAGTATCAGCGAGATTCCTGTTGGGCAGTTGCCATAGTCACATTGTTTGTGCATGCTTGGATCACACCTTTTGTCATGTGTCGGTTACACAATTATCCCACTCAGTCCTTTGTTTAGCCAACTTCTACAGTCAAGTCGACCGACTGAACCTTATGGGTCAATCGGTTTTGGGTCTGACCTTATTCCTGCAATTGCAGTGTCTTCAACTGGTCTTGATCGATCGACCTGGATTGATCGTCTTGTGACTAGTGATTACTTTAGGTTATGTATACATACATGTGTTTAAAAGGCCAATTGTGTGCCAAGGCCAAAGTAAGAACTATTTTGATTGTTTGGGGCCTGACAACAAGGTTGAAGGGATCATGATAATCCTTGTGTCGACATTAAGTGAAGCCTTTGACCACAAATCTGGCTTTGTATATGCCCACACTCATCCAGATTCCTGTTGACCTGAAAAATCCATTTGCAACTCACAATAATTTTTTATCTCGAGGTTTGGGAACCAATTCCCAAGTGCCATTGGATATTAGAGCATTAAACTCAGTAGACATGGTTTCTCTTTGCTTAATATCTGTAAGGGCTTGAAAGTAGCAAGTTGGTTCAAGACTTGCAGGCATTGGAAATTTGGTGCTAGAAAAGACTTCTTTGGGTTTGTAGAAGTTGTATTGAGACTGACTAAGTTCTACATGGTTGTAAACCAGTTGGCACAGTGGAGTGATTTGGTGAAGGATCTGACACAAAGGTGAAGTTGCAAGATTGCTGGGTGGCAGTGGCTTAGGAGCAGTATTGATAAGAGAAAAAAAACACCAATTTTGACAAGGTTCAAAGTCCCAATATGGTGATTTTCTAGCCTAAACACCACTTAGGTTGGTTGGACCTAAGATATAGGATTATGAGTGGAGAAAAAATTCTCTTAAACTTCAATATATTAAACTGAAAAACTGATGCCTTGCAACAAGAACTAGGGCCATATTTATATTAAAATTATAAGATTAAAATACAAAGAAATTGAAGCAAGTTGACTAGTCGATGGTGAGCTATGGTGGGCTATGGGGCTGGGCAGCAGGGAGGCTTGTTCTGCTTGGTGGCTGGCAGCAGCAAATTGAACGTGAAACAGGGCAACTTATGGGGCACTTGGTTCTGCTTATTTTACTTTAGAAAGTGTTGGAAGGGGAGAAGTTAGGTGTTGGTGGAGAAGAAGGTTATGGGTTGATGAGGTGGGGTGGAGCATGTTGAGCAACAATTTGAGTATGACTAGGAAACCAGTGACTGATAGAGGTAGAGTTAGTAGTGGTAGTGTTGACGTTGAATAGATGAGGGAACCTATCATCAAAAAATTGAACATGACGAGAAGTACATAATTTATTGGATGCAAAACCAAAGCAGAGATAAGCATGTGGAACAGTTGGATAACTAAGAAAAATGCAAGCCTTAGAATGGGGTTGAAGTTTTTGAGATGCGTAAGGCCGAAGCCATGGATAACAAAGGCAACCAAAGAATGAAAGTTGTTATAATTTGGAGTAATTTTAAATAAACATTCATAAGGAGGTTGCATTTGTATTATTGGAATTGGAAGTCTATTAATGAGGTAAGTAGCAGTTTGAAAAGCACAACTCCTGAACTTTAGAGGTAATTTGGCATGATGCAAAAGGCCAAGTCTATTTTCTACAGTGTGCCTATGTCTACGTTCAGCTTTACCATTAAGTTGTGGAGTGTATGAAGGTGTAATGTAATTAGAAATTCCATAAGGGGCAGGGAAAGATTTGAGTTTGACAAACTCTCCACTGTTATCAAAAGGCTAAGTCTAGTTTCTACAATGTGCCTATGTTTACGTTCAGCTGTACCATTAAGTTGTGGAGTGTATGACGGTGTAATGTAATTAGAAATTCCACAAGGGGCAAGGAAAGATTTGAGTTTGACAAACTCTCCACTGTTATCAGAATAAAATGAAACAATAGGCAAATTGAAATAGTTATCAATTAATGCTTTGAATTTGGGAAAATGTAATATAGCTCAGATTTATGTTTCAATGGATACAACCACACAAAATTGGAATAATGATCCATTAAAATGAGATAGTAATTGAAATTATCTAGAGAGACAACTGGAGCAGGCCACTATACATCAGCATAGATCAGTTCCAAAGGCCTTGAACTTTGAATCATTGATTGAGAGAAAGGAAGCCTGTGACTCTTAGAACATTGACATGATGTGCATTGTAAACATGAAGTAGAGACTCTGACTGGAAGATGATGACAACGGACTGGATGCTGAAAAATACAAAAGGAAGGATGGCCAAGGCGATGGTGCCAAGTGCTAGAAGATTGAGAATAAGTAACAAATGCTTGGGGTGTGTTGTGATCTGAATTGGAAGGTGAAGGTAGCAAGTAGATATCTTGTTTATTTGAACCTTGTAAAAGGATCACCCCATACTGAAATCCTTCATCCAAAAACAATTTGGAAAGAATTCCACAGATACTTGATTAGTCTTGCAAAGCTCAAAAAAAGAAATAAGATTATGTTGCATAGATGGTACCAACAAGACATTGGAAACTTAAAAGAACAAGAGGGATAAGAAAGATTACTGGTCCCAAGTTGTGATATATGCAAACCTGAGCGATTGCCAACCAAGATTTGATCAGACTCTTCATGAGGTGTTTATAGAGATAAATTTTGCAGGCTGATGGACACATCATGTGTAGCACCCGAATCTATGTTGCTTGAAGTGGGTGAGGAATTTGCTAGGTTTGCTGCAAGCATATTGCGTGATGGTGGCTTCTCAAAGATTTTATAATAGGTTCTGGTAGTATGACCCCGCTTTTTACAAAATTGGCAGATTACTATTGGACGAGTTGGATGAGAGGACCTGTTATTACCATTGAATGAAGGTGTACGAGGGCCAAAAGGATTGACGATGCTTAAAAGGATAGTGAGATGATCTTTTTTTAGTATTGACAACGGCAACTTGTGCTTCAATCGGGAAGCGCTCATCACGTTTCAGGAAGTTCTCATGATCAAGAAGTTTTTCGTGAAGTTCCTCAAATGTCATAGGTGTCTCACAAGCTCTAATTGCAACGGCGATCTCCTTGTAATCAGATCCCATGTCATTTAATGTATGAATGACTAGATCGACATCATCAAGAGAATGATTAATGACGGCAAGCTCATCAGAAATAAGTTTGATCTGCTGTAGGTACTCACTAACAGACTTGGAACCTTGTGTCATAAGAGAGAGCCCCTCTTTCAGGGACTTGACTCTAGTACTTGATTTGTTGGTGTAGATTGTAGCCAGCTTGTCCCATGCATCTTTGCATGTGTTTATAGAACCAAGGCTGCCAGATAGAACCAAGGTTGCTTGTGGCAGTTTCAGATAGTGATGCCATGAGGACATGAAGAATCATTTTGTCTTATCGAATCCACAGAGAGTACTCTGGATTCTTCTTTTGTAGTGTATTAATTGTAATGGTAGGAGAAGGACATGGCTTACTACTATCAATAAAGCCAAGAGGATCATACCTAATCAGCAGAGCATTAACTTGAAGACGTCAAGAGGGATAATTTTTGTCTGACAGTCTAATGGGAATTTGAGCGGTGGCATTAATGATAGCGGTGAATAACTTTAACGTGAGACATGCATTTCTGACCAAATTAGAAATGTAGATTAATCATGAAGATGCATAAAACCATGAATAATGCCCATATAAATAGTTACTTATATAAGCAATAAAGAAGCATATTTCTCCCACAGAAACCAACATTTGGGCTGGAGAAGATCTGTCGATTTTACACATTTATGAGAAAAAGATATATTTACCATCACAACTCTTCATTCAAATCAATTGCTGCTGCTTCTTCAATTTGCTAAACTTCACGAGCACAATCCCTAGCTTCCTTATAGACTTTGCCTGTTCTGCAAAAATACCCCTTGCTTGGTGCACAATGGCTGTCCTGTGAACAAATACACAACCCTTCCAATGCACATCCATCTTTCAGTATTGACAAACCTTGCTTTAGTCCTAGAATTTGGTCTGTCCACTCACTAGAAAATAGTTCATTTGAATCAATTTTTTTTTAACCTTAAGAAACTTCTCTGCATTATGGTACTTTTGAATTACTCCTTCAAATGCTAAGTTCCTATTCTTTCCCCAGTGGGGTATTCCTCCATATTTGAACAACCCTAGCTGTTCAATTTCCTCGAAAATGTCTTCGTAAAGCCTAGGAGTCATTGGATCATTACTACGGTAGTATTTTATGTCAAAATCTATAGCATCGGTTGGTTTTCCTAAGTATGCATCTGATGCCTTAACATAGCGCATGAGAATTCCATGGTTGAGTTCTAAGCCACAGAATGCCTTTGGCTCCAATTCAACTAGCTTCCGTACATGTTCAATGAAGTTCTTTACTAATGATAAGAATATGCTAAATGTTGTTAAGTGAAACAATGGTCCCTATCCTTTTGTCGTAATAACATGCTGTATATTCTGCATTTTCAAAAATATCTATGCATCTTCCGGATGATTGCAGCTGGTGATTGTATCCGATTACTGGGTATCCGGTGAAGCTTTTACCTATTGATTAGTATCACAACAAAATTGTAATTTATATATAATGCAAGTTGATATATTCATCAGCAAGTAATTTTTTAATTTAATTGTTTTGAGTAATATAAAACACAAGCTAAGTGCTTCTAAATTGTGCATTATAATGTACAGAAAAGGATTACCATTGTTAGTCAATCCATAACCGTAGCTTGCAAGGGCCGTAGTCACCGAGATTGCGTGGAAGCACTTACCATCAGCATGACTGGCGGATTCTTGAGTTTCCTCTATCACAAAGAAAGATGTAAATTATATGTCGTTACGTATAAATTGATTTTTCCGTTCTATCTACAAATTTTGATTTTAAGGGGAGTTGGCAATTTAACATAGTGCAAAGTTAGCTAATTTGGTAAGGTTCATGATATTTGATCATCCATGTCTTTTGTTAGAATTTTTTTTTTATTAAACATTTAAAACTTTAACTATATGATGATCTACAATCACGACAAATCTTTATAATATGCTTATCAAGGTAAGTTCACTCACAATTAAAATGCATATATATAAATAAAAAATTGACAACAGAGATCAACCTATAAAACTGTAAATAATAATAATAATAATCTTTATAAATTAATAACTTTGAGATCATACAAATTCTATTAATTTAAAAAGATATTAATTAATTAATAAATTCATAATTTATTAATTTATTGAGTGTATTTATAATTTAAAGTAATATTTATTTAATTAATTAAAAATTTATTTTATTTTATAAAAATATAAAGTCTAAGGAATATAAACTAATCTATATCTATTTAATTTGTAAGTATAATTTATTTGTATCAATGTTTTCAATATAGCTAATATCATTTTTTTATTATCAAGAGGTCAAAAAGACTAAAGAATGTTAAACGATACCTATCTATTTCCATTTTATTAAATCTATATAATGAATTAGACTAATAATATTATATATGTAAATAATCAAGAAGTTTTTTTTTTATATAATAAACAAATATAAAGTCTTTTTATATCTCATAGTTAAAATATGGCTTTCCATCTACAAGGTGTTCATAAATCAATCATGATTGATCAAATGCGTAAAGTATTATGTGAGTGAAGTAGAGAGCATTTCACATGCACTCAAAAAGAATTGCAATAATGGGTTTCTAAAAATTTTCACTTGACAATTAGGCAAGGTACAACATCAAATACACTCAAGCGATTATCAAAATATCTCTTAATTGATATAGAAAAAAGTGGTTTGTTTATGCGGCATAAACCATCAAAGTTTCTAGATATGGAGAAGGCTGTTTATGAGTGATTTCTTCAATACCAAAATTGTGAGAATATAACAGGAGTGCTAATTTTGGAAATAGCAGAAGTGACTATGAAAATATTAAACCCTGAAGAGACTTCAGAATTCAACTTATCTTAAGACTGACTTGAGAAGTTTAAGTTAAGAAATAGAATTAAATCATTTTGACGTTTTGGGGAAAGTGGGTCAGTTGATGTACAAGACTTGAAGAAGAAATTGGAGTCTGTAAGGGAAAAAATAGATCAATTTGTCATGAAAGATGTTTTTAATATGGATGAAACAAAATTGTTTTATAGGTTGCAACATGATCACTCTCTTGCAACAAAGCAACTTGAAGGAAAAAAAAAAGACAAAGAAAGACATAATTGTTGTTTGTTGTAATGAAGATGACTAAAGAAAAAAATTCATTTATGGATCATTGGAAAGTATGCAAAACTATGTTGCTTCAAGAATGTAAACATGAATTCTTTGAATTGTCAATATTGTGCTAACAAAAGATCATGGATGACTGCAATGTTTTTTCAGGAATATGTTCAATGGCTTGACAATAAAATGTAAGGAAGAAAAATTCTCTTGATGATAGATAATTATCTAATCCATCCAAAGAATATTGAAGGATTACAAAATGTTAAGCTATTCTTTTTACTATTCAACATGAAATCAAAAATCCAACCATGTGATGTAGGGATAATAAAAAATTTCAAGATGCATTATCATAAAAGATTTTATTGTAAACTTTTGGAAGACCATAAATTGGGACAAAGTAATTCGGAAAAGATAAATGTTCTAGATGTAATCAATCTTGTAGTCTCAGCTTGGACAATAAATGTTCATGCAAAGACAATAGTGAATTATTTTTGACATTACAAAACTCGTTCTGTGGAAGAAATAACTTTAGAGAACTTAAATGATCTTTTAGATGAAAAAGATATTGATGAACTTAAGACAATAATAAATGATTTGGGTTACCGTAATAAAATGAATGTAAATTATCTATTGAATTATTCTAGTGAAAATAATACAAGTTCAGATGTCTCAAGTTTAGAAGAAATTGTTGCTAGTATTACTGAAAATTCTGCTGATGATGAAGTTGAGGATGATACAATAGCTTTGGAGCTTGTTACACGGAAGGAAGCACTCAAAGCATCAATAATTATTTATAATTTCTTATTGCAATATGAGAATTTAGCTTCAAAACTCTTAGAGGCAATAAGAAAAATTAGGGATGAAATTTAGTTAAATTTAAATTTTAATAAAAAAATAACAGTAGACTCATATTTTAGGAAAATATGATATGTAATTTTAGTGAATTATTAAGTTATGATATGAATGGGATCAAGTGGTTATGTAAGGTTTCAGAAAAAATTATTATTTTATTATTTTGTTGAAATTATTAATTTAGCTAATTAGCTCAAGTTGGGATCGGAAAAAATTATTATTTAGTAGAGGTTGTTAATTTATCAAATATTAATTTATAGATGTTTTACTGTAGAAGGGTGCTCTTACCGGTAATAATAGTATTTTGGTATTATTTTTATAATAAGTATATAAGAAGTTCATTCTACCACTCAAATGTTCATAAAAAATAAAATAAAATAATTTAATTATATAATTGTTATAATTAAAAAAGATTGCAAAATATATAATTTTTTTTATAAAAATTATAAAAGTATATATTAATATATATTTTTTAAAATGCTTATCGAATTTTAACCCTAAATAATAATAATAATAATAATTATTATTATTATTTACACATCAACCTCTGTCGTCAAATTTATATTAATATATATATATATATTTTTAATTTTTTTGACAGAGAGTAGCGATATTCATTTAAATTGTAAGTTTGCTTTGAGAATTTAATACCTACGAGATCTGTGAAAATTAATATAAACCCAGCTCGAGATTATTACTTGATAGAAAAAATAGTAGTGTAATTTCTCATGGTTTGTCTTTTAGTTATAGTTCCTTATTGTCTTTAGACTTACGAATATAATTTTCCCATGTAATAGGACATTTTCTATGTGGATGATAAAAACAATGAATGATTGTTTTTCTTTCTTTTTGTAATTTTATATGCACTATATATACTCCAATATATATCTAAAGAAGCTAACCTAGGGTTCTCTGAGCTGGTAAATCGACGGGCGATGGGGGGCGAAATGGAATGAAATCGTAGAGACCATTGCCAGAAGTATTTAAGGAGACACGGTCGTCAATTCCAGACACAGCCGTACGTTGCATAGGTTGCCATAGTATATCACCAATCTCGTGCTCTTTTACAAAACTAAGCAGTTGATCTCCCAAATCAGAATCATCTTTCGTCAAATACACCATAGATCGCTTGAAGAGGGGTTCTAATTTTAGGGTAACCTGCAAAAATGTCACCATAAAATTCGATTGAGAGAAGTTGTTATATTAAAAAATTAAGGGTTTATTTTGTATAGTGTTGGGATAATTGATTATAAATGTAATTAATTCTGAAATAATTTATTTAATATTTGATAATATTTTTTAATAATTGATTGTACATAAACTATTTTTATTTGAATGATGTATAAAAAATTATTTTTTAATATTAAATTACTGAAAAGAATAATACAAAAAAAGAATTTTAATCGCTGTATGAAACAAATACTATGCATCTTAGAATGAATAACTTCAATTATCTTTATTCTTATATATATATATATATATATATATACTAGCTTGTATCCTGTGTAATGTATGAGTTTAATTAATTTTATTTGATATTAATTTGTAATATAAATTTACAGAATAAATTATAATATATTTAAATATGGACAAACCATTATCATATTTTTAGCTATTATATAACTATATAATTGATACAATTATATCCATATTAATTATAAGGGAAACTATATTTTTTTTAATTTGATAAAATTATTATATTAATATTTTAAATTAACTAAATTTATCATTTAAAATTTTTCATCATTTAAATTTTTTTCATTTTTTTGAAAATATTTTCTTAATATATTAATACTTAGGTGAATTTATTTATAAATTATTTTGTTTAAAAATTTAAATTAACCACTTCACATAAAAAAATTTAATTAATAAGAATTTATGCATTGTCATAACTAATATATTATTTTCAAGAAAATAGATATTTTAGAAATATTTTTTTATGAAGTTTTAAAAATATTTTAAATTAAAATTGTAATAAGTACGATAAAAACTTTAAAAAGGAAACTATGAAATATCAAATTTAATATTTGATATTTAAAGATAATATAAAAATTTATTTTTTTTAAATAGATATTATCTATCAAATTAAAATTAAATATTACTAACCATGTGTTAGTGTGTTAGTAAATATTTTATTTTTATATAAATATAATTATTTACATATATATATGAATTATTTAATACAAATAAAAGTAAAAATATTTTGAATCAGAAGAAGATTAACAAAATTCAAATATTTTATCCATGATTTGAATTGGTATAAAAAAATATAAAATATAAAAATTCTTCTTACTCATCCTTTGATACATAGTGAGATTTGGATGAGAGTGAATGCCATAGTTATTATAATATTAAGAATATATATATATATATATATATAAAAGAAAATTTTAGACCATAGGTGTCATGCTCTGATGTATAGTAAATGATCGATATATAAGGTTACCATTAGGAAACTCTCTATAAGTCTAACAATGCAGAATCTTTTCTAAACTGACTCAACATACTAAAGATCAAAACTAAATTGATGCATAATCAAATATTTTCATTTTAACTTTCTACCAAAAATCTAACAGAGTTTCCTCCATTTTCTGGACTTCCGAGCATAAGGCCTATACAACAGACAAGGGCTACGTGCCCTATATATATTCTGTACAACAAATCAAAATCACAAAAGCTCAGACAACACAAGTTGGGCATCAACCAGTCAAAATACATGCACATAATAACTATACCAACTACCAACGCTTTTACCATCAATATACATTTAGGCTCTGCAGAAGGTAATCTACTTGATCAATAAGTAGATCCTGAACTAGATGGGTAAGGATGGATGGTGGGGGTAACTTTGGATTCTAAAAAATAAGAAGGAAAATGGGTTGATTTTCATAGAAACTCAATGAGCAGATAATCCCACAAAAAAACCAAAATTCAATTTGTAACTTATAATTGGAATCTAATGATGAAACATGCATTTGTGAAGATAAGCTTACCGGTTTAAAAGAACAATCTCAAAGTAAATTCCAAAACTTTAAATTTATTAGAAAAGTTGTGTTAGTAAATATAGTAATCAATAAATTAAAGGATGTAACAGAGTATAATATTATGAGCCAATACTCATTATAATGTAAACACAGGAAAAAGAATTATTAAGATTTTCTAAAATTTACCAATATTCAAGTAGGAAATATTCCAGGTTTTCTTTTCTAAAAATATAGTTGGAATCCAAAGGAAAATTCCTAAAGATAATTGTACTTAACAGATATCTTTGTAATATACCAAACAAATTAATCAGATATTTAGATATTCTTTCCCTTATTTTTTCAACAGATATTCTAATCACAAGTGCACTTGAGGATTCTCCAAGGAATTTTCAATAGATTCAAGATTTCAAAATCAAGTAATTGGTCTAAAAGCATCATGCTACCTGATATATCTAGAGTTAAGAATCAATTCTAATTAGATCATGACATCAGAAATTAAAAAATATAGCAATCATTCCAAGTAACATAAAATTTAGTAATTATTGTAAAATGCAGAAATACGCTAAGATAAATCATTTTCATATTTATGCATCATATGGTAAAATTTTTTAAATCAAACTAGCATAGTTATTCATCTTCCTCAGAAATGATGACGTTCCAAACAATAAAATTCTTTTGTTTTTATTAAATGGGGATTCCCATCGGGGTGGGATTATCCACTCATTTTAAGAGCTCTTTAAATGATCAATTTTTTTTTACAAAAGAAATGGTCGATGTTGGAAGAAGGTTCCACGAGATGCTAGCTCACCCAACTTGAGAATTTGAGTCACTGTACCTATTTGGGTATGACCAATATTAAAATTAATCTTTAAACTTAAATTTAAAGTCCCTTGATTAAGTACACCTATCATACACTAATATTAGACTATAATATCTAAAGTTGAAATTTCAAGAGTCAAATAGCAAGACCACCTACTTGAATATTTGGATGGAACTGAAATTGGGTCAGTGTGCTTGATTCTCCGATGGATGCATCATTGAGGTTGACTGAACAAAAATTTCAACATATAACAAATTTTGGGGGTTAGGTTTCATATAGGATTTCTTGAAAACTTGAGGAAAGTTTTATATAATATAGTTATAATGTTTTAGGAAGACTCACTGTCCTCTAATGAACTGGTGGATAGCTCAGCTTGAACCGAATCGCTATCAGAAAGCCAACTCAAGCTCAGGTTGGAGGATGCCGGAAGAGAGGGAAATAGGTGCCACTAAGTTGGACCAGTGAAAGGGAAGAGCTAAAGGAATGCTTGGAGGAAGAAGGAGTGCCAGAGCTCGTCAGACAGTGCTGAATCGAAGAGGAAGAACTCGGTTGGTGACATGGGAGGCTCACAAAGCAGGGGATGCTTTTAAGGAAAAATAAAACAAAGCGCGTGCGGGGAAGAAAGCAACACTCAGTAAAATAAAGCAAAAAAGAAAAATAGGGCAAATTATGATTCGGCCCCATTGACACTTCAACATTTTCAGTTAGGTTTTCCAGAAAAAGGAAAATTTACTATCTAGCCCCAACAAAACTTTTAAAATTTTCATTTTAATCCACCATATTTTCTTTTCTTTTTATTTATTATTTTTATTATTTTCTCTAATGTGTCACAATAGGGTATTGTAAAAAAAGAGATATTGAAAACTTTTATTTTTAATATAAAAAATTACTTTTTTAGCATTAAATTATTGAAAAAAATAATAAAAAAATTTTAATCACTATACTAAATGAGCACTAAGCATCTTATGATGAAAAACTTCTAATTATCTTTATTCTTTAATATATATATATATATAAAGAAGATATTGTAAAAAAAAAAAGAAAAGTTTAGATCAAATGATATGGGCCAATCTAATGCAAATAAAATTAAAAGGCTAAAATAATTGATGGTTCACAAATAATCTAGTTAAGGCTCTTTTTTGCAATTTTTCGCATAAAAAAAGAAAAAGCTATACTTATACTAATGCCATTATGACCTTGTGCCCAAACTGATGGAACTGAGATTAAATTAATAAAATTAAGTATTACGTTACATTATCAAATAACTAATCACCAACTATTAGTATCAATAAGTGATTTAAGAGAGTGTTAATATAACTTAAACGTTGAAATGACGTCGATTTGTCACGGCTGATTAAATTAGAAATTTATAAAATCAGATTGCACTACTCTACTTGTAGCATAGAGCAACACTGGGTCAAATCCAAAGATCATTTGTGGATGATATCAATCAAATTAGGAGATGTAAATAAGGGGGGTTGGCAGAATCCAAATTAACAGAAACTACACTAAACTAACAGAAACTAAAACAAAGATAGACAAGAAACCAGCTAAGGGAATCAACTTGAGACTAATGCATCCTTGATCACTAAATGTTTATCCAATTGTTGATAATCATAACAAGGATCCCTAAAATGATTAATGAGTTTTATGCAAAACTCAGCCATAAGCAATCCATCAAAATATCAATGCATTACTTAGTTTTCCTATCCTCTTCTACAAGTGATTATCAAGATCTCAATAATCATATTAATATCTAAATTAAATGGATCCATTTAAGTCAGATATTGCAATAAAAATAGAGAGGAAAAAGGAAAGAAGTGGCTAACAATTGAATGCAAGAATGAA